>JAODAL010000261.1:0-67500 GCA_025379985.1 Phyllomedusa bahiana
TTTTAATACTCTATACATTTATAAAAAAAAAAAATTTTTAATTTAGGGTTAAATTTTTAATCTATACTTTTGATATTCTGGCACCTATCATGTGAGGTTAGGGCTTGCCCCATGGCACAGGTTTTCAGTCTGTTTTACAGACGGTTTTTGTATTTGAAAGCCGTCTGTTAACCGACTGACAACCTTTTACATTGAGTTAAATAGAAAATCCGTGCAGCAGTCCCCACTGCACAGATTTTCTGCCGGACATTTTTTTTACATTGCCGGCGGTCCGAAAAACTTATAACATGTTCATTCGTCCTTCCGGTTTTCTGGTGGAACATGAACATGTAGGTGCGAAGGGGGATGGCTTGAATCCGCAAACCGTGGACAAAAGCTGTCCCCCTACGTGCCAAAAAAGACAACATTTCCTGACTGGTATTTGTAAACGCACCGTTAATGTATGAGTAAATTTATTTTTCTGTACATCATACAAAATAAATCTACATACACATACCATGAACACAACAAAAATTCATAGAGATGGTACAGCCATAAAATTAATGTTTATTGACAAATTTCATAAAATGTAATAGGCTAAATTAGGAAATTCATGTAGTTACGGTGATACTCTGTCTCCACACTATGGGTAGAACTAAGATAGCAAAAGTAAATAACATATGTGAAAACAATAACATGGAATACATAAAGGTAATTACCGGAGAAATGAAAATATAGTACATATAATTCATGATTGCATTATTCATGATGAAATATGTACAGTATATTAGTACTGGCTAAATAAAATCAATAAAATGCAAACATCCTGATATACATACAAATAAATGAATTCTTATGGGTGATAATAAATATATAATAAAAAAAAACTTAAGATGAATAAGTTGTATTTAATGTACAAAGGATACTAATATGTGTCCTTTAATCAGCTTTAAAGAATAAATGCATTAGTGGCTACCCACAGTGCGGCTATTCCGGGATGTCTCCACCATTACACATATTAAGCTTACTTTACTGATTCTACAACTTAAGTAAATGCACGATACAATATTTCTGTTTAGTGAAAACATCTGTACTACTAAAACAGCATTTACAGCTGACTATCCCAGGTCTTGCCCCTTCCCAAGTGTGACATAATTTAACTCAAAGCACTACCTAAGAAAATGACCCTCACAGAAGAAATAAAATAGCATAATTTCATGTTTCCTGGAAGAATATCTCTGTGTGTTGCTCAAATAGTTTTTTTTTTATTGGTGGTTATTGAGCACACATGTCACACATAAACAGAAATATTACAAGGACAATTCTGTGGCAGAGGTTAAATGACTATGTTAGAAACAATAAAAAGGAAGGATTATATCATTATTTGACTTCAAATATTACTACACAGTGAAAGGAAAGAGGAAACATTTGTGGGATCAAGTAAAAGTGCAGGTGCGGAATGGGACCCGGTTTACAAGGATGTTACTATAAACCACTTTACTGTTGTACATCACAAAGGAAGCTACCATTAACCACCGCACTACCCTAGACTACCAGGGATATTACCTATTGCATATGGGAGAATTAAGACTATAGTTTACCGGAAAAGTAACAGTAAAATATTTTTCTTTAGTGTATGTTCACACGCCGTTTTGAATACGTTTTTCGAATATGAAAAAGTATTCAAACGCGCTGCCTAAAACACATCCAACACGCATTCAAAATGTGGTGCCTGTTTGGATGCATTTTTGATGCAGCAGACGCACCCTATAGCTTTAAAAAGGGCATCTGCTGCATCAAACGGATCAAGAATTGACATGACAATTCTTTGAACGGATCCAAAAGGCGCATCAGAAAGACGCATGTAAAACCCACATCGCCGATTACTCGTCTGAACGTCGATGAGCGTTTTACGTTGAAAGCAATGTAAATCACACTGCACACTGTTAGATGCATGCTTGGGTCTGTTTTGGGTAAAAAACACGGAACCAAGCACGCATCTGAAAGACGCCCTGTGAACATAACCTTACAGTTATTATTCATTTTAAGTATGAAAAGATGTTAGCTACAAGAAAACTGGCTAAAGGGCTTCTATACACTGTTTTTGCTCATTTGTCTTCCTTACACCTGTTGCAGCAATTTTTGGCACCAACATTAATCTCATCCATTGTTTTCAAGAGCCATAACTTTTATATTTTTTCAACAACCTAGTTAAGTAAGGGCTTGTTTTTGTGGGGCAAGTTGTTTAATTTAATATACCATATAATGTTTTGCCCATGTGTCAAACACAAGGCCCATGGGTCAAATCTGGACTGCCATGTCATTTTAGGTAGCCCTTGAGACCTCAGACACAGTGATAAGGGATGGACAAGATCAGGAGAAAGAAGGATAGGCCCTACTGTCTCCTAAGAGGATTCAGCCAATGCTTGGCAGAGGTGGAGATGCCAATACAGCAAGCATGCTTCATTTTGGATTTAGAGCGCCAGCTTGCACCTCTACATAGCTCTGTTTTGTAACTCACTGGTGGTGTCACAGGTTTTAGTTAAACAAATATTAATAATTCAGCATAGGTCCACAAAACTTCTCAATCTTTATTACATCTCAATTAAAAACTTTAAAACATCATACGGCAAGATACATGTGTCTTATGTTTTTCAAACTGCACAATGAGTTCCTAGTCATGACTAAGAACCTGTCCAAGGGCATGTCCACACAGCACGGGCTTTCGGCCGGTTTTTCAGGCGGTTTGCGGTTTTTCAGACTGCCTGAAAAACCGGCCGAAAATGAGCACAATTGTGCTCTATGGAAAACCCGTGCAGCAGTCCCCACTGCACGGGTTTTCCACCCGACTGTTTTGTGGCCGGCGGACCGGCGGCAAAACATTGAACAGCAGGAGGCCTGATGCCTAGAAGAAAAAAAACTATTGAGACAAGGGTCAGGTATAACAGTGAGGAGGACAAAGTGAGAGCCCCTTGTGAGCTGTGTGAGACTGCTGAGGCTGAACTATTGGATGTAATGCAGACAGGTGGTAAGTCTTAGGTTTCTTGCCATATGATGTTTTTAACTTATGATTAAGAACCCATTGAACGGTTTATAGCACGTAAGACACATGCATCTTGCATATGATGTTTTTATGTCATGATTAAGAACACATCATGCAGTTCAAAACGCATAAGACACATGTATCTTGCCATATTATTTTTTTTTTTATATGACTAAGAACCCATTGTGCAGTTTGAAACGTGTAAGATACATGTATCTTGCCGTTTAATGTTTTTTAACTTTTTAATTCAGATGTAAAAGATTAAAACGATTTTTATGTTACTACTGTGAATGTGTGTAAGATTACAAGTATGTTATGGATTACAAGTTTAACCCAATGTGGTTATCACCGCTATACTGGGAACAGCTATACTACAGTGATGCAATGAGCACACTTTTTTTTTGATTTTGCTTTTTGGTGCCACAGATTTGACAGCCCTATTCAGGCACCTTTGCCCCTTCCAACCTAGGAAGTGTGGTGCTAAAGAGGTGGATGGGTTGGCTATTATATAACATTAAAGGACATCTTGGGACTTACTGACCACATTGAGCACCATGGCTCTTTGGGGGCTGCCATTGTGCTGATGTGGCCCTCGTTAAAATTGAGTTTGACACCCCTGCGGTAGACTTTCCTCAATTAAGACATGTTTATTTTGCCAATAAAATTCACTGTGGGAGTAGCATATAAAATACACATATGGAGCTCATCTGCAGGCATAAAAAGAAAGCACACTCATCTTTAAACTCTTTGGTTTTATTTAGAACACAATAAAAAACATATCAGATCTTTATAAGGTCTTAAATTTATGTAAATACAGCCTCAGAGGAACAACAATACACAACAGATTTCCCCATTTCATAGTTTATTTAACACAAATTAGAACCAGCTTTAGCAGCAACTTAAGGTAATTAATTTTTTTGCATGACTTTATCATCTTTCACATCATGTGGAGGAATGTCATCCTACTGTTTACAACATTGCTCAAAAACCTCCTATCATCACCACCAACACACAAAAATTTAGTAGATGAAATTACAAGATTTTTTTCTCAAATACTAACGATTTCCCTTAGTATTACATGGAAACAGGTTTTACTTTCATACTGTCAGAGAGAGGTCACAATCTGGTTAGAATTCTTCCCTGGGAGATACCAACAGTGCAGGGGGAGTTGAGGACATAGATACTTTGTAGGGTAAATCTGAGTTTCTCACAATATACACTGCACTGTACTGAAGACATATATGTGAGAGGGTTTACCTGTTGCTGCTGCTTCCATAACATACAGGCATGCATATTACACCCCTGCTAGTGTAATAAGCCATTAAAAGATAGCAGTGTAAGGGTGTGTAATAACATTGTTTACTGGTAGCCTGGTTATAGCAGACAAAGCGTTAATGGGTCAGAATTAGTGATAGGCAGGTTTAGCCTGTGTTTGTAGTGCAGTGAGTCAGCAGGAGCTGGGCAGCCAATCAGCAAGCTCGGAGGTGGAGCTGAGCTGGAGGAGCAGGGGGGCCTGCTGGTGCTGTGGGGGATCACCGCTGCAGAGTGTGACAGTTAGTCATAGTGTGACTATACAGAGTCAGTGATAGGAGAGAGGAGCGAGTCCCTCATGGAGGTCCAGAGGCAGAGAGTGTCTGGAGGAAAGACACCGACCCAGGTAGCAGCGGGAGAAGGACAGCAGGAGGCCTGATGCCTAGTAGGAAAAGAGACTACTGAGAAAAGGGTCAGGTATAGCAGTGAGGAGGACAAAGTGAGAGCCCCTCATGATCTGTGTGAGACTGCTGAGGCTGCTGGGATGTAATGCAGACAGGTGGTGAAGACCAGAAGTAAAACTTAATTATCCCTGGACTGTACATGTCGTTTCCAGTTATTTACTGCCAGTGCACTACAAGTCCCACACCACAACTCTTCTCGCAATACTAAAAGAACACTAATAAGGGTGGTTGCTACAGGCAATGGGTGGACGCAGTTGGGGTGCTGTCACCCTCCACCGTTACAGCAGTACAGATCTTCCCAGTGTACAGATGGTACAGACTTCACAATGGAATTTCCCAGCTCAGAAGCAGGAAGTTTCACAGAGCTGTCAATATATTGATCCATCATGCTATGAGAAACCTGACTTGGCCCATCTTCAGTCTCCCTGTCTTAAAGGGCGAGGGCTATTTTTTCTGACTTACAGGTGAAATGCTTTAATTTCCCTAATAAAACGTATTTGAGAAAGTATTGAGATTTTAGTCTTCTGTTACTTCTTTTTAAGTTCATTGAGATTTGAGGGCTTTTATTTCTGCACCGTTCTCTTAAGGTCCTGCCACAGCATTTTAATTGGGTTGAGATCTGGACTTTTACTGGGCTTTTACAACACCTCGATTATTTTCTTATTCAAGCCTTCTGCTGTAGATTTGATGGTGTGTTTATCCTCCTGGGCAATTGCTCTTCATGGCTGTGGAACACTACCTTTTAGCAACAGATTCCCTACTTGGCATAAAGGATGCCTGTTGGAAACAAATTCCTGCTTAATCAAATATACATAAAATTTACAGTACATGATACATCCACCTGTTACAGGAAACACCTCCTTTTACATACCCCTCCTTACATAAATAAATCATATATGCCGTTTATATCATTTAAACCTTTTTAAATTCTTATTTACAAAATAAAGTGTTTTTGGTTTTGAAAACATGAATTATAATATTACTTTGTATTATGCCTGTAGAGGCAGCCTATTAAACTTTGTCTCTGGCAGGTCTTATTTTGCTTGTTGGTTTCATTGCACCTGTTGGCACCCCATAATTGTGTTGCAGAGGTGATGATAGTTGATAAAAAGAAGTCCCCTTCCTCTGTCAACAACCTACAACGTAGTTGCCATGGCTGCTGTCGACCACATGGTAGTGTTTTAATGGCTAGCATTGTAGCCAACTCTAATCGTGCCCACTGAGACTATACAATGCAAGCGCTGGCTTCAATTATTGCATTGCTCAGTCTTTATTACCCAGAAACGCAGCTATAGTTCTATAGTGTGTGGTGTGGGGGCCTTCAGGCCATCCCAGCTCATGGTGCAAAAGTTGCAGCCACTGTAGCTACACCACTGGGTGTTTGTTCTGTGTTTGGTTTACACCAAACATAACACTTGTGGACAAATCTCTCCACTTTGGTCTCATTCAGCCAAAGGATATAGTTCAATAAGTCTAGTGGTTTGTCCAGATGCAACTTTAAACTTCAGCCATGCTGTTATGTTATTTTTAGAAAGAAGTAGGTTTCCAGCCAAACAAGTCATGCTAGTTCAGTCTTTTTTAATTGCATTGTCATGAACTTTAGCACTTAACATGATAGCTGTTGGCAAGATGGTCAACTGTAGATTGATAGATTTCAGATTGTTTGGAAATAGTCTTAACAACCCTTCTCAGATTGATGGGCAGCAACAATTGGTTCTTTAAGATCATTGCTGATGTCTTTCCTCCTTGGCATCGTATTAACACACGTCTAAATGCCCCAGACAATGAAAAAGCCAAAATTTCTTCTTTTATAGAGATGGTCATACTTGCTAATAGTCAAATAAATCAATGTCATTGGATTAACAGCACCATCCTTCTTATGACTGGATTATCATGTTGTGTTTTTGTTTTGTTTTTTAACTGCATAAAGAATGCAAGCAATTAAAAAAAAATTAAAAATGCATGTGTTTTCAAAAATGCATGCATTTTTCAAAATACTTTTGCAGTCTTTATTAATGCAGGTTGTTTTGCAATTAACTCTGATTTGGAACACAGGTGAAGTTAGGGTCAATTTAAAAACGCATGCGTTTTTTAATTGCTTGCATTTTTATTGAATTTTTCAACTGCAAAATGAGAAACAACCCTAATTTGTATGGAAGTAATAAGGACGTAAATACTTAGGGCGACATGTATGATCGGGATTTGCGCCTGATTTCAGGCGTATACTGCGCCTCACCATGCCGACTTCACCGTCGGACGCAGGGATGCACTGTTAGGCGCAACCTTTGCCACTTTCGTATGCACCTAACATGAAGGGGCGTGCTTTGGGTTCGCTGTGGGCGTTCTGGGCCGGGACACACCAGATTCGAAATCACCGATGCATGTGTGAATGCCGGTCGGCAAAGTGAGGCGCATTACAGCTCCAACAGGCAGACCTAGTTCAAAATGGTCTGAGTCAGAGGGGGCGCAGTGAAGCTAGAACTTATTGTAATGGGGCAATACAGTACAGTTACAACAGTACAATAATAAAAAAGAGTTGTCTATAAAATTAATGAATGAATAAAGATAAATCTCAAAGTTGTATAAAATCCATTGCAATGTAGAAAAAGTTGATCATTTAAAATGAAAGCAAATATATATAACATCTCAAAAGAAAGAAATATCAGCTATAAAAGGTCTTAAAAAATGGGAGAGAATGAAACTAATTTTACATTAAATAAGCCAATGCTGATGTTGTACTGATGTTAATTTTTGTCTTTTTTTTAACAAAAAATTAAGATGTATTTTTTCTTCTTTCAACTTTTATTCTATTTAGTATCTACAGCAAGAGCCAGCAGAGCACAGGTCTTTCTGGGACCTGTGGTCCTCCAAGCAGAATTTCTATGTTCCCAGGGCTTAGTTTTGGTCGTATTTACGGATGTATTTACGTACGCAAATACATCACCAACTCAGCCTAAAATAATGAACAATTAGCTTAGAATTGCTACCAGTGGGAAATCCGGACGTATTTACGGACGTAAATATGTTCGTAAATACGTCCGGATTTCCAATTGGTAGCGATTCTAAGCTAAGATATGATCTTTGTAGCGTGAAAAACCCCTTTAGCTCCTTAGCCCACTTCATAGATCTTTCCCGACGATTGATAAATATATACATCAAATGTTGTAAAGCATTAAATGAAAATTTTTACGTTTTTATTTTCTAGATTCAAAATGTTTTGCTAATTATTCTACTATGTCTTCAAAGTGTTCAGAAGTCATATTATCTCCCAGCCTTCTCCTCTATAAGATAAATAAAAGTTTGTACAACTTTTCTGCCTAAGAAAACCAAAAAAATAGCCTATGTAGGAAATAACCAAAAACTCCACATGCACATAAATATAACTAAAATAAAAATAAACTATAAATTAAACCCAAACACAGAAAATATGTGCAAAGAGTAGACATTAAGGGGGTGTTCTCACTACAAAGACTAGCTTTCAGTTGATGGGGCCAGTCAAAACTTTCACATTTTGAAAGAATTTTGTCAGAATTGTCTAGTTTGTCTGCTTTTTCTTGCTTTCTGCCTCTTTAGTGAATTGAGCGCTGCGGTGTTTGGGTCTCACCCCTGTCCTCGCATTGGTTGCCAGCATTTTTTCATCACCTGTGGCCCACCCTCTGGATGGAATTACGGGAGTACGCATTTCGCCGCATGCCTCATGTTGCCCTATGCCCTGTCCTTATTGTGTCTTCTTCCCAGCGTGTGAAATTATTCCGGGTATGCGCAGTAGCCCAGAATAATTAATGTAATGAACCACCCACGTACAATGCCTGCAGCAACATTAGTATTTTATTTGGGGAAGGGTGTTATATAAGGCTATTTTTTAATTTTGTATAAATGTGGAAGCTACAGGGGGGCATAGTGACAGAGGGTGCATGCAAATGTGAATGGCGTAGAAAAAATGCTGAGGTGAGAAAAGCCCTGTAAGGGCGACATCTAAGAATTCGCATGCGCCATTTTTTTAGCTTCACGCCAACACACCAGTACTAAATAGATATAGAGGAGTGTATAATATGAGAGTTTGAATGAAAGCGTCATGTACCAAACATTTTGGCTCATAGAGTGTAATGCGCCAAACTTTGTATGGCAGTTTCACATTAAACTTTGGCGCATGAAAATGTGTCGTGCCATCTATAGAACAGTGTGCCAGCAGTTTTTTGGCACAATGTACATCAAGAAAATATTACATGCGAATTCATAGGTCTTGCTCTAAAAGTCCATGAAGTCAAATAATTATGTTCCACTTTATTTAATTCAAATAGAAATAAATAACACAAAATATATAATAGTGTGTGTAATCTGACAGGAAAAAAACAATAAAGATGATTTAAAACTAATATAAAAGGTGGTGGGTGAATCAGACATTAAGAAATAATAAGAAATGCTGGTGTCAGCCGATAAGCATGACACCACACCACCAGAAGTGTTTGTTCACAATTAGAAAAAGACAACTTGTTTTATTCGGCAGAAGTCGAGGGGACACATTGAATTTCTGCTGATTTTTACTTAAAGGGGTGTTATCGTTTGAGCTGCTCGTGCTGTCCAGCTAATTTTCTCAGATTGAGTTTGAAATTCAGGGGCGTGTTCTTCCTCTCAGCAGGTGTGTCTCCCCTCACTGAAGAACTGTGACATCATCATTTTGTTTAAAGCAGGGGATGCAGAGGGTTGTCTGGATATAACAGCTCTGTAGCCTCCTGCATGCTTAGGTCTGCAGCCTTCAGGCTCCAAACTCCAGCAAGCAGCTGTCATATGTCTTAGTTTACACACAACTGAAAGCCAGCAGCTGTTAAGATCACTGCTTCCTGTCAGTGACATATGGAGACACAAATCAGCTTTCAGAGAAGGCCATGCTCATCTTGTAATTGACTTGGGCTGGTGGTGCAGCTGGTAGAGCAGTGATAGACGTATTGTTTTTACAACGAAGGGGTTTGGAGTTCTAGTCCCCCACAGGGTATATTTTTATTTTCCCCCTAAATTCTACACATATGTAGAGAGACCTTATAATATATATAATGTTTAATCTATATAATGATATAATATACACATACAGGGCTCCCCTATATCATTTCTCATCGCCCAGAATATATGCATTGTATCACGTATGTTGGAAGTGCTTGGTGTGACTGCAAGGATGGGACACTATATAGGGGAGCTTTGTGTGTGTATATGAATAAAATTTTAGATGTTCACACATATATTTTCATATCTTTACATATGTGTATAAATTTTAAATAAAAAACAAAACAAAAACCACTACTGATGGGACTTGAACTCCCAACCTCTGTCTTGTAGGGCTGATTAGCTAAGCACTACTCTATACAGGCAGCTCATGCAGACAAAGTGTTGAATCCTTATGTTATACAATACAGGTGATGACGTCATGAGGAGGCGGGGCTTGCTTTCGATCTGAGGAACAGAATGCCCTCTTTCCAAAGTTCAAACTGAACCTGTGAGGAGGTGAATCAACCTCTTGGCAAAAGCCCTTTAAACAGGCAGTCATTGCCCAGATCATCACCAGAGAGCTGAAATGTACATAGAGCCAGCAGACCGTGGTTTCACTAGCGATTTTAACAGCTCAGAGGGGCGTGGCCATGACGTTTCCTGTCTAGGGGCATATCCCAACAGGCTGAATGAAATGTCAGCCAGCCAATCACAGTGCAGGGGGCGTGTCTAGGGGGCAGGAATAGACCCGGGGGCGTTTTTTGTCCCAGCAACAGCAGAAATAAGACAGATTTACAGCGAAGCTGATATCTGCTAAACCAAGTGACAGAGGTAATGCAACCCAATTACAAAAGTGCTTATTTTTACTGTCCCCATAATCTGAGACATGATCTTTGTAACAATAAAACCCCTTTAATATTAGCATTATTCACCTCTGATTTAGATAAGAGTAAGTGAACAAGGATCTGCTAACCAAAGATATAACATGTTCATTCTTTTTTTTCCTATACCATGGATTTCAAATCCATGGTGTGAAACATCCGTGCTGTAGTTTGTCTTGTGGAATCCGTGTTCAATTCCTCATTGAAAACTGGCATGTGAACATACCTTAATATTAGGATTCCAATGTATAGAAAATATATGCATCCAAAAGTACAATAATAAATGTATATCAGCTAAGTAGCTTGATAATGCTATGGCTAAGAAACACCCACCAGCAAGAACCCATTGAGTGTTTCACCAAAAAGGACTTTGTCCAGCAGAAGCGTAACTTGAAGCTCTGGGGCCATAGTGCAAAAAGTTAAATGGGCCCCCCAGCTGCAATGTGCCACTTAGGCTATGTCTACACTGCATCGGACAAAAAACGGCCTGAAACTGGTCGTTTTTCCTCAGGTGCAGGACTGCGGCTTTTGTCACGCTTTGTGCAAAAACCGCGGTCGCTTCTCGTTTTCCTGACGTCGCCCATACAGTTTTATTGTATGGAAAGACGGCAAGAAAACCAGAAGCGCCGGCGTATTATACAGCATGTTGTATAACATTCCGCTGCCGAAAGACGGGCAGAGAAAAGACGAGCTGTGTAGACAGCAACTCGTCTTTTCTATTGCCGTCAATGGGGCCACACGAACGATCGTATCTTCGGCACTTTTAAAAAACGAAAAGCGCTGAAGTAACGATCGTTTTCATGTGCAGTGTAGACAGAGCCTTACAATGTTGGTATCTCTTTATGTGACAGAAGAGCTTTTGGGCCCCCTCAGGCTGCAGGGCCTGGTAGTGCTTGCATTCCCTATAGCTATGCCACTGTTGTCCAGGATGGTAACCTTTTTACATAACTAAGATCTTCCATGCCTTGCATTAATATCACCTGTCTATGAACTTTCTCAAGCACCTCTCTCTTCAGACTGATACCCCAAACTAGACTGGAGATTCATGATTTGCTTTCAAGAAGCCATGGCATCCTGTTAGCCTTTGATGCAGCAGACTGGCATTGTGTATTATAATCTTATAGCCATTTTTTGCAGCGAAGCTCTCGTATGATTCTGAAACTTGTTAAAACTGAAGCTTTTTTTTTTTACTGTGAATATTTGTCAGCTGAGCTGTGGGAACAGTAACGAAATGAAATCAGTAATGAAATCTACGCTCAGAACAATTATACCTTTGTCTCCCACCCGCAGGCAGAAATTGACAATATAAGTGTTTACAAAATGAGGGCTTCATTGTAAATCTGCACTTTAAACAGAAATGGTACATGAATCAGGTGCTCTGCTTAGTGGTGCTTAGCTGCGTAATCTAGCCATTAAAATCCTATTTTTATTTACTAAACGTATTATGGCAGCGTGTTGAGCATGTGCCATGTAATTAATAAGGGGGAGCCAAGCACACGATGTAATAATACTCAGAGTCAATTTTAGCAGCACTTATAAATCACATTAAAGGCAAATTTTGCCAAAATGAAATCGTGTTAGGATCAGACATGAAGCATTTCTACTACCAGAAAAAACAAAACAGCAACATTATTTTCCCCAAATGTTTTCTCACTACAATGATAAGCTTTAAACATGTAGGCAAAGATCATTAAAAACTATTACTA
This sequence comes from Phyllomedusa bahiana, assembly GCA_025379985.1. Classification (NCBI taxonomy): domain Eukaryota; kingdom Metazoa; phylum Chordata; class Amphibia; order Anura; family Hylidae; genus Phyllomedusa; species Phyllomedusa bahiana. The sequence continues at coordinate 12,305 of JAODAL010000261.1, forward strand.
AATACTTTGCTGTTCCAGTTTTGCTTGGTTTCAGAGGAGATCTTACCTCTGACTTCTGTACACAGGCTTCCCTAGGTTACTGACCACCTCTCTCTGCTCTCATGGATCTAGCTGCCCTGTCTGACCATGGTGATGTCACTCCTTGCTGTGTCTTAGCATCACAGGAGCTTGTTTCTCTAAGTTACTGACAAACCTCAACCCTTTAGAGATATGCAGACTTCTGTTAACAATGTCCCTGTAACAGGATCAGCTAGAAACAGCAGAGCTGATATGCCAATCATTGCTATGGACCTACCCACAGCCTGACCAGGAAGTTGACAACATAACCAGGAAGCCTGAAGCTAATTGTGGCTTTGTAAAACAGATGAGAGTGGTTAGGTGATGAGAGCAGTCTCGGCATGTGACAACTGGGACTTGTGACTGGCTGCACCTGTCACATGAACAAAGAACACAACAGATGCTGCGACGGAATGGGAGGTTCCAAAAGGTAAGAACGAGTCTTTTCTTTAATTTTTCATCATACCCTGACAGATGAATGAGCTTTCTGAAATCTCGGAACACCCCTTTAAGTTAGGGGACTTAAAACAACAAAAAACATGCTTTTCCTTCATGCTTCATACATCTGTTCTATCCCTTTTCTGCTACCTTCTGAGTTTTAAAAACAAGGCAGGAATAAAGAGATTAACTAAATTCAAAAATTTAATTTTTCATACCCTAAAAAGAAATTTGAATTTAATAAAGGGAGACATGATCTTCATCTCTTGGTCAGAATGAAGAACAGCTGCAAGGAGCATCTCTCGCTCCAGAGAACCTATCCAGTATTAGACAACAGTATGGATCTGAATGGATACTGTAGAGTTCCCCAATTTTCTCTGTGGTTGAACTGTAGAGAACTTAAACACTTAGGGGAACATGCCTGAAAACTGTCTAGGTGTAAGATTTTCTTTGTTGTGTAGAGCGCCCCTTTCATTTCGTATAGTGCTCTGAAAAAATGAAAGGGGCGCTCTGATTGGTTGCTATGGGAAACAAAGAAAATCTTAGACCTAGACAGTTTCATACATGAGGCCCTTAGGCTATGTTTACACGGCTTAAAGGGGATTTGCCAAGAGATAGATTCTTACCCCTCTCTTGTTAGCACAGGCAGAATGTCAACAAATCACACTGAGTCATGAAGCTGCAGGTGACAGAGGGAGGGGGAGTGAGGAGTGAGGAATCCAAGGGAGCGTCTCAAAACTTAAGTGAAATAATAAACAGTACAACAGTGGATTCACAATACAGCAAGACAGCCTCAGACTGCACTGTCAGAAGCCTTATCTGCTAAGATGCAAATGTAATGTAAACAAATCACAGAGCTGAAAGAGAGAGAGACACACACAGCGGAGAGCACAGAGCTGCATAAGTGATCTTGTGATATGTACACTGAAATAAAAACACTATAACTTGTGGATTCTATATACAAAAGAGAACACCTATTCTACACAGCAGCTTGAAAGCTTCTTCATGTTCCCTGTCATCAGATAAAGCAGGTATCTAATCACTCTACAACTAGTTTATTCTGTATACAAAAGAAAACATATTGCTACCCGGTGACTAAAAACTTCTGCAGCTCAGTCTCATCAGAAGAAGCTCTCTCTGCGCAAGCCCGTCCAGCTCTTGTCAGGCCGTATCTAATAGACTTTGAAGTAACCAAGGGCATGTAAGGAAGGCTGTAGCTCTCTCAGACTGCAATTTTTGTAATCACATATATTTAGAAAAGTGATTAAAAACCCATTTTGGAGGATCCCACGTCAACATTACATCGTGGCAAAACCCCTTAAAACTGGGACGTATCTCGCCCCGTATTTCGCACCGTACTGCGCTCAATACGGGGCGAGATACGTTCCAGTCATTACGGTAATTCACAGTTCTCATAGAGAACTATGGATTATGTCTCCTCTCCCCGCTCGCACAATACGGCGAGCGGGGAGGGAAGTGACATGTCAATTATAATAATGAATGTCTATGGGCTGGCAAGTTGCCGACAACACCCCCACCCCGCTCCCAAGCACACGACGTAATTGCGGGCGAAATACATCCCGCAATTATTGCCTTGTGAACATAAGTTTCCCAGCAAATTGCATTTTGTCTCTAGGCAGGAGTACTATATAATCATCACAGCAGACAAACCATATAAGCCACAATTTTTTGGGCTACAAGCTCTTGGGGGATGTTCACACAGCGTTTCTTAGATGCATGTGTGGCTCCGTATTTTGGACCAAAACGGATCCAAACACACATTTAACAATGTGCAGTGTGTTTACATTGCTTTCAATGTAAAACACACATCAGCGTTCAAACTATACGTGTTTCACATGTGTCTTTCTGATCCGTTCAAAGAATTGTCATGTCAATTCTTGATCCGTTGGACGCAGAAGACGCCCTATTTTGCTGCAGCAAAAATGCATCCAAACACATAGCACGCTTTAGGTGTGTGTTGAATGCGTTTTACGTGCTTTTGAATACGTTTTTTGGATGCAAGAAGCGTATTTAAAATGCTGTGCGAACATCCCCTTTAGCTATGTCATGCTCCCATTTTCCTATTTGACACTACAATGACAGAGCAATGCATTCTGGGAGACTGAAGGGGTCCACAGCACTCTCATTATTACATTTGGCTCAAATGTCAGAGCTATTCCTTTTTGCTTCTCAAAGATTCAGTGAATCAGAAGTAAATTGAGGATTTGTTACAACCAATAGAGGGCGCAGTGAGCTTCCCAGCTCCTTTCCCATAATGCCTTGTGATATGCAGATGCTTAGTAGTGGGCTAAAAGGCAATCAAAACACTACACACCTTAACTGGTGCTCTCCATAAGGAGAGATGCTCCCCTTCTCTCAGCCACTCATTGCCTCCCACCCAGTCAAGCCAGTATCGCTCTGCTCTACACTGATGAGGGGCAAAACCCTGAAACGGTCGTATGCAGATGAGTGATATTGGCTTGAATAATATTCCTTTTTGCTTCTCAAAGATTCAGTAAATCAGAAGTAAATTGAGGATTTCTTACAACCACTCAGAGCAGAAACTCTCCTGAGAATGAACCTAAAAAGAAGTCATATACTGATATATATATATATATATATATATATATATATATATATATATAGTATAGACAACATTATGACATTATCAGATAATTAACCCTTGGCGCTGATATTTTCTACTAAAAAACAATGTGAGCAGGAATGTATATTCTAATCAGATCAGTTCAATTGACATTTCAAAGGTGAACTGCAGAAAGCATATTATGTACCTGCAAGTAATCAAAACTAATTAACTTCTGAGTAAACCAGATTGAAGTTGACCTGAACTCTACAATGAAAAAGTCTATGGGATTACATATAATTGTATGTGGACACAGCAATTTTGATTGCCTTTGAAACAGGATCTCATAGAAAGTTTTAAACCCACACAATCATTTCTATAAGGATCTACCTGCTTGTCTCCAAAGATTATGTAAAGAAGTGGATGTAGAATGATTGGTGTTATTGATCACTCGCGTCTAACCACCATAGAGGAAAACAAGTTCAAATGCATTTCATCTACTCAGAACGTTTTACAAAGAGCAACATGATCTGACTTTGTTTTACGGGTCAAATGCTTGCCTCTGATCACAGCCGTATTAACAATCCAGGACGTGGAAATAAAATTCAATGCCTAATCATTCCTGAAGTACCTATAAGGAATTTAGACAAATTGATGTTCTTACTTCAGTTTTGCAATTGAGTGTAGCAAATTTCAAAAATAATAATAAAAAAACTGCCCCTCTTTAACTTCTTTCAAGGCTCCCTAAAGTCATGTGTTGAAATAGAGTATGTTCACATGGCTTATTTGGATGCTGATTTTTCAGCACCCAAAACAGCATCAAAACCTCACCTGAAACGCGCTTCTTCAGAAGACGTTTTTGATGAGGTTTTGGCAAGGTTTTGGATGAGTTTTTCAACACTCTTTATCCATACAAATTTATAGGCAAGGCAAAAACCACGCGAAAAATGGTCCAAAAACGCGTCAAAAACGCATCTAAAAACACACCGAGCTTTTGGACGAGGTTTTGAAGCTTTCCATTGATTCTTATGCAGATTTTCCGTGTCGAAAGTGCTTCAAGAATTGACATTACACTTCTTTTTCAGCGCCCAAAACAGCTTCCAAAGAAGCGCCTAAAACACACCTAAAAACCTCGTTGTATGTCAACTACAGCACCGTTTTACATAAGAATCAATGAAAATGATCTCGGAGCATTTTGGAGTCTTTTTTGGTGCTGTTTTCAGAGCAGAAATGCTCAGAAAACCGATCCGAAACCAGCGTCATGTGAACATACCTTTACTGTCTCTAACTTTCAGTATCAAATGGTTTAAACTGACACCATCTTAGTTCTCTGCAACCTCTATAAGCAGAAGCATGACATCAATGAACACTTACCAGCTCTGATACCTACCAGTAATGTGGTGGTTGGATTAGTGGGAAGGCTGATTTCCCATAAATCTCTACGGATGTAGCATAAATTGTTAATTAATGCACTATGATATTGAAGCACAGACTGTGATCTCAACTTTTTCAGTGGTCTTTTTTTGTTGTGATCAAATTGTGCAGTAAGATATATGGTGCACTAAGGCGAAGTTTGCTACAGCCCTAGGACTTTATATGGGCTTTACTTGACATACAACAGCCCAAATTTGCAGTATAGAAATGCAATTCTAATTAAAAAGAAAGCATACTGATATGACAGTTTGCACTAAGGGTATTCTCACCACATTGATTAGCGTTAAACATGTAGAAACAAGTAAATTAAGATGATTACCAAATACTTTGTTGTTCTGATTACAGTTAGAGCAAATATAATCTGCTTTTGTACACAGGCTTCCCTAGGTTGCCGATCTCTTTCTGCTCTAACAGGCTGCAGCAGGGACCAGGATGGTGAAGTCACTTCCTCCTTCCTCCCTTATATGCAGGATGGAGTTTGTTTACATTACTTACTGACAAACTTTAACCCTTTAAAGCTCTGTAGCCTTGTGCACTGCTGTTTACAAATGAAAATAACACATAGTAATACTCCCACCAATCACATTGTGGCTGCACTTGTCCGTGTCCAAGCCGCATTATACGTCATCTATGCATTCTGGTCCAATGGCTCCCCTGCATCACCCAACTTTCCCAGAACCTTTCATCTTAGGTTTTTTATGTGCACCTCCATCTTCCTTCTTTGCCAATTTTTTAATGCGCTTTAGCATGTTTAGAAATTGAGACTTCCATGTACAATTTTTCTGTTTTGACCTTTCATTTGTCCACTGACCTTCCACATGTGACCTGACCACATCTCTGCCTGCATGCCTGGAGTCACTGCGAGTGACCATGTCGGGGGATAGTTTCTTGTAGCAAAGATCCCTAATATGAGAGGTAAAAGGGTAAAGACCAGGAGATCCCCTAGACTCCACACCTCAGTATGGCTCTAAGCTAGAACTTGGGGTTGAAACAGAGAATCCATCACCTATCTGTGACAAATACCTCTTTAACCCTTAACTGACATTTGACGTACTAGTTTGTCACAATACCAAATAACGGAGTATGAATCAGGCTCACTCACTAATGGATTACATTACATTCATTCATTGGACTTCATTACAGATCAGCTCTGCCACGATCAGCTCGGATTAAAGATAGCCCCATTTTCTGGCTGTTTTACCCTTTGTATGATACAGTGATCATGGCGTCTAAATCAATGAGGAATGATTCCTCCCCATCACTACAAAACCACTATTTTTTAGCATTGCCATGGCAATTAATAAAGACCATCTTAGCATACCTTTTCTGCAATATTTATATATTGTAGAACAGTGTAAAGTTGTCAGGTATTCTAGGGGAACCACAAGTATAAGCAAAAAAGACAAAAAATGTCAAATAAAAAAAGATAAAAATGTTTAAACAAAATTAAATTAAAAAGTCCCCAAAAACCCTCTTTTTTCCCTTTTAAAAAATTTAAAAAAAAAAAACCCTAAAAATTAAACCAAAAATTCATATCGCCTCGGCTGTGAAAATCTGCTGTTTTAAAAACCTTTCCGCAAATTTGGGTTTTTGGGCAAATCATTTTGGGTGTAAAAATGATCACCTTTTCCCCCCCGGGGATGAAGCACTAGGGGAAAAATTTACCAAATTTTTTCCATAGGGAAACTTTAAACTCTATCATTCCTTTTATCTATTAAAAAACTTAAAAAAAAGTAACTTTTATTTTTAAAACTAACTTTTTAACCTCTATACACACTAATTTTAAAAACCCATCTCTATCCTCATCATTTTAACCCTTTTTGCTTCTGAAAAGGGGAAAAACCCCTTTCTATCCCTCAAGTCTGTGGAACCCCACCAAAAAAAAAAAAAAAAAAAAAAAAAAAAAAAAAAAAAAATTTAAAAAAAAAAAAAAAAAAAAAAAAAAAAAGCCCTTTTATCTAAAGCAAAGTACTACTTCAGAAGGGATCCCAAGCCAACTAAATTGGGGAGTCGTCCCTAACTCATGACACAAACAAAAAAAGGGGCCCCCCTTTTGACACCCCTCAGCAGGTGAAATTTTAACAGGGGAGAGATCCCCCCAAATTTTAAAAAGTCAGGGCTGACCCCTTGGGCCCACAGATTTTTGCCACTAACCTTTGGGTTTATCAAGGGGTTAAGGTCCCCATTAAATTAGTTAAACAAAATCACCTTTGTTTTCTTGCGAGATTTTCCCCAAATTTTTTGGGGATTTTTTGGAAAAGGCACTAGGGTACTCAAAGTTAAAATAAAACAAAAGAAAAAAAGGTTTTTTTAAATTTTTAAAAAAAAAAAAAAAAAAAAAAGTTCCCCAAAACACCCCCCACTTTTTTCCAATTTTTCAAATAAAAAAAAAAGAAAATAATAAAAAAGTTACACATTTTATGGTACCAAAATTTTGAAAAAATCCCCTTTTATTAAACCCCCCCTTAAGCCGAACGCCCGGGAAGGTATTTTAAAGACCAGAACATTTTTTTAATTTTTGGCCCCCCCTTTTCGTTTCAGCAGTTTTTAAAATTTTTTTAAATTTTTTTATTTACCAGTTGTATGAGGCCTTGTTTTATTCGAGACAAGTTGGAATTTTATGGGGAATATTTAAGTTCCCTTATAAAAAATTGCAGTATTTTTTTTTTTTTATAAAAAAAAAATTTATTTGTTTTTTAAAATTAAATTTTTTTTATCCCATTCCATTTCACCGAATTTAACTTTTTTAGATTAATTTCTTCCCGGTTATTACAGTCGTGTGGATCCCAAAATATGTGTTTTTTTTTTTTTGTGCGGTAATTTATACACAATTTTTTTTAAATTAAATATTTATTTTTTTTTTATTATTTTATTTTTTTACACTTTTTTTTATTTTTTTTTTGTTTTTTTTTTTTTTTTTTTTTTTACCCCCAAATAAAGGGGAGAATTTTTTAAATTTTTTTTTATACATTTTTAGAAATTGTATTACATTTTCCCATATTTTTCTAAAAAATTTTCTAATCTGGGGGGTCTTCTGACACAGGCGGGAAAATTAGGAACCAGCACAAAGTGGTCCTAGTCAGGGGGCCCCCCCCCTTAGTACACAACAGCTCTTTTGGGGCCACTCTGGGCCCCAAAAAGCTGATTTGGCAGCCTTTTCCCTGAGCTCTTTGGGGTTTGGGGCGGGTGAACCGATCACCCGCAAAAGCGGGGAAAACCCTTAAAATTTTTGCTGCGGAAAACGCACCGCCGCTTTTCAAAGGGGTTAAAGCACCTTTTTTCCCGGGAGGTTTCCGCCGCTGCCCTGCGCGCAGGGGTTTCTCTGGGATCGGGTTGTGTATTTACAGCCCCATGCCAGCGAAATTGCGGTGCGGGGCGCCGAAATTTCCGGTTTTTTCAGCGCCCTCTAAAGTCGGGGGGCCCGGTTCGTTAAGGAGTAAAATAAAAAATCATTTATCCTGTACGCTGAACATTGTAGATGAAAAAAAATTCCAAAGGGTCAAAATTCCTTTTTTTTTGGCCATTTCAGGGACCCATAAAAAATAGAAAAAAATTTAAATCAAAAAAGTTCCCATTTTTATAAAAACGGGCCCAGCAATAAAAAGTACACTTTTGCCCACAAGAAAATGCCCCTCACTGACGTCCGTAGGTCCCTTTGTACAAAAAAAATTTTTTGGTCGCAGAAAAAGCGTCCACACCAAAAATTTCAAACATAGAAAATGTTTGGGAAATTTTTTTTTCGGTACCAAAACATAACGAAAACCATACAAGGAATAAAAAAAGATCAAAAAAATTTACCCTGGAACCCCCAAAAAGGGACACTAAAAAAACAACACTACAGCCCACAAAAATCGGCCCTCCCCTTTTGGTCCATCAAAGGAAAAATATTTAAAAAGCAAAGGGGACTGAAATGGTGCTGAGGCGCAAATTTAAAAAGTAGGAAAAGTTAAAAAAATGTAAAGTACTTAAACAATGAAATTCGTAAAAAAAAATGCGGTATCATCATAATTGGGGGAAAAAGGCCCGCAGAATTTCAGAAAAAGTAATCTTTTTCAAATTCACTTGCTTTTTTTTTCCCTATTTTACCCCCTAAATTTAATTTTTCAAGGTCCCGGCCCTACAGTATAAAAGTACTAAAATTGGTTCCAAATTTATCTAAAAACTTGTCCTGCAAAAAAAAAAACTCTCATATGTCTATATAAGATTTGGGAAAAAAAAAAAAATTTAATGCCCTCTAAAAAAAAAAAAAAAACACTGCCCCTGTTAAGGATTAAAGGGGGGGTTAAACGTTTTAGCGTTTTTGCTAATTTTTCCCCAGATTCAGTTGAAAAACCGAGGCGTGGTCTCCCTCTGAGGGAGGGGTGTCTCCTGTCAGCAGGTGTGTCTCCAAAAAAAAAAGGGGGGCCCCCAAAATGGGGTTTCCCGGGAAAAAAAAGGGGGAAAAAACCCCCCCCCCCCCCCGGGGGGTTAAAAAAAATTAAAAAAAAAAAGAAAACCAAAAAAAGGAAAAAAAATTTAAAAAAAACCCCAAAAAATTTTTTTTCCCCCAAAAACCCCAAAAAAAAAAAATTTTTAAAAAAAAAATTTTTTTTTTAAAAAAATTTTTAAAAAAAAAAGGGCCCCGGGGAAAAAAAAAGGGGAAAAAAAAAAAAAAAAAAAAATTTCCAAAAAAAATTCCCCAAAATTTAAAATTAAAAATTTTAAAAAAAAAACCCTTTTTAAAAAATTTTTTTTTTTTTTTTTAAAAAAAAAAAAAAAAAAAGGGGGGGGAAAAAAAAAAAAAATTCCCCCCCCTTTTTTCCCCCCCAAAAAAAAAAAAAACCCCAAAAAAAGGGAAAAAAAAAATTTAAAAAAAAAAAAAAAAAAAATTTTTAAAAAAAAAGGGGGAAAAAATTTTTGGGGGTTTTTTTTAAAACCCCCAAATTTTAAAAAAAAAATTTTTTTTTTTTTTTCCTTTTTTTTCCCCAAAATTTTTTTTTGCCGGGGTTTTTCCCCCCAAAGGGGGGTTTTTTTTTTTTTCCCCCCCAAAAAAAATTTTTCCCCCCCCTTTAAAAAAAAAAAAAATTTTTTTTTTAAAAAAAAAAAAATTCCCCTTTTTTAAAAGTTTTTTTTGGGGGGTTTTTTTCGTTTTTTTTCCCCCCCAAAAGGCCCCCCGGGTTTTCCCCCCCCCCCCCCCCGGGCCCCCCCTTTCCCCCCCCCCCCCCCCCCTTCCCCCCCCCCCCCCCCCCCCCCCCCCCCCCCCTTTTTTTCCCCCCCGGGGTTTTAAAAAAAGGGGGGCCCCCCCCCCTTTTTTCCCCCCCCTTTTCCCCCCTTTTGGGGGGCCCCCTTTGGGAAAAATTTTAAAAAGGGGGGGGAAAATTTTTTTTTTTTCCCCCCTTTAAACCCCCAATTTTTTCCCCCTTTTTTTTTTTAAAAAAAATATTTAAATTTAAAAAAAAAAAAAATTTTTTTTTAAAAAATTTTTTTTTCCAAAAAAAAAAAAAAAAAAACCAAAAAAAACCCCCCCCCCCCGGGGGGCTTCCCAAAAAAAAAAAAAAGGGGGAAAAACCCCTTTTAAAAAAATTTTTTCCCAAAAGGGGGGGTCCCCGGGGGGTTTGGGTTTTAAAAATTTTTTAAAACCCCCCCCTTTTTTTTTTTCCCCCCCTTTTAAATTTAAAACCCAAAAAAAAAAAAAATTTTAAAAATATTTAAAAAAAAATTAAAAAAATAAATTTTTTCCAAAAATTTTTTTAAAAAAAAAAAAAAGGTTTCCCCCCCCCAAAAAACCCCGGGGCCCCCCAAAAGGGGGTTTTAAAAAAATTTTTTTTTTTAAAAAAAAAGGGGGGAAAAAATCGGGGGAAATTTTTTAAAACAAACCCCCCCAAAACCCGGAAAAAATTTAAAAGGGGGAAAAACCCTTTTCCCCCCAAAAATTTTTTTTTTCCCGGGCCCGAAAAAACCCCGGGGGGGTTCCCAAAAACCCCCCCCCGGTTTCCCTTGGGTTTTTCACCCCGGGGGGAAAAAAAGGGGTCCCCCAAAAGGGGGGGGGGGGGGCCCCCCCCCAACCCTTGGGAAAAAGGGGGGGGCCCCAAAAAAGGGGCCCCCGGGAAAACCCCCAAACCCGGGGGGAAAAACAAAAAAACCCCGTTTTTGGGGAACCCCCCCCCGGGGGGGGGGGGAAAAAAAAGGGGGGGGTGGGGGGAAAAAACCCCCCCCCGGCCCCGGGGGGGGTTTTTTTTTTTAAAAATTTCCCCTAATTTTCCCCCGGGGGGGGCCCCCCCCCTTTCCGGGGGCCCCCCCCCCCGGGGCCCCCAAAACCCCCCCCTTTCCCCGGGGCCCCCCCTCCCGGGGCCCCAAACCCCCCCGGGGCCCCCGGGGCCCCCCCCCCCCTTCCCCCCCCCCTTTCCCCCCCCCCCCTTCCCGGGGGGGGGTTTTTTGGGCCCTTTCCCCCCCCGGGGCCCCCCCCCCCCACCGGGGGGGGCCCCCTTTCCCCCTTCCCCCCCCCCCCCCAAACCCCCCCCCCCCTTCCCCGGGCCCCAAACCCCCCCCCCGCCCCCGGGGGAAAGGGGCGGCCCCCCCCGGGGCCCCCCCTTTTCCCCGGGGCCCTTTCCGGGGTGGGGGGGTTTCCCCAAACCCCCCAGAGGGGGGCCCCCCCGGGGGGGGGGGGCCCCCATTTGGGGGGGTTTTCCCCCCGGGCCCGCGCGCCCCCCGGCCCCCCCCCGGGGGGGGGGCCCCAAAAGCCCGGGCCCCCAAAAACCCCCCCCTTTTTTCCCCCCCCGGCCCAAAGGGGCCCCCGGGGGGCCCCCCCCCCCGGTTTTTTTCCCCCCTCCCCTTTCCCCCGGGGGGGGGAAACCCCCAGGGGCCCCCCCCGGGGGGGGGGCCCCCCGGGGGGGGCCCCCGGGGGGGGCCCCCCCCCGGGGGGGGTTTTTTAAAAGGGGCCCCCCCCTTAAAAAAGGGGGGGGTGGGCCCCCAAAAAAACCCCCCCGGGGGGGGGGGGCCCCCCCCTTCCCGGGGCCCCTTTTGGGGGGGGTTTGGGGGAAAAGGGGGGAAAAACCCCGGGGGGGCCCCGGGGGGGGGGGGGTTTGGGGGGTTTTAAAGGGGGGGAAACCCCCCGGCCTCCGGGGCCCCTTTCCCCCCCCCGGGGGTTTTTGGGGGTGGGGGCCGGGGGGGGGGGCCCCCCCCCCGGGGGGGGGGGGCCGCGGGCCCCTTTGGGGGGTTTGGGGGGGGGGGGGATTTTGGGGGGGGGTTTTTGGGGGGCCGGGGGAAAATTTTTCCCCCCCGGGGGGGCCCCCAAGGGGTTTTTTGGGGGGGGCCCCCCCCGGGGGGGTGGGGGGCCCCCGGGGGGGGGGGGGGGCCCTTTTGGGGGCCAAGGGGGGGGCTTTTTGGGGGGGGGAAAAAGGGGGGGCGCCCCCCCCCGGGGGGGGGGGGGGGGAAAAAAAAAAACCCCCCCCCAAAAAAACCCCCCCGGGGGGGGGCCCAAAAATTAAAGGGGGGGGGGCTGGCCCCCCGGGGCCCCCCCCCCCCGGGGGGGGGGTAAAAGGGGGGGTTTCCCCCCCAAAAGGGGGGGGGGCCCCCCCTGGGGGGGGGTTTTGGGGGGGGGGGGGCCCCCCTTGGGGCGGGGGGGGGGGGGCCTTTTTTTGGGGGGGGGGGGGGGGGGGTTGGGGGGTCCCTTTGGGGGGGGGGGGGGGGTGGGGGGTTTTGGGGGGGGGGGGGGGAAAAGGCCCCTTTTTTTCGGGGGGGGGCGTGGGGGGGGGGGCCCCGGGGGGGGGGGGGGCCGGGGGGCAACCCGGGGGGGGGGAAAAAAAGGGGGGGGGCCCGGTTTTTGGGGCCCCCGGGGTTTTTCCCCAAAAAAAAATTTTTTTTTTGGGGGGTTTTTTGGGGCCCCCCTTTTAAAAAGGGGGGGGGGGCCCCCCCGGGGGGTTTTTAAAAAAAAAACCCCCGGGGGGGGGGGTTTTTTGGGGGGGGGGCCCCCCTTTTTTGGGGGGGGGCCCCCCCCCCAGGCCCGGGGGGGGGGGGCAACCCCCCGGGGGGTTTTGGGGGGGGCCCCCCAAAAAAAAGGGGGGGGTTTTTCCCCTTTCCCCCCCCCCCAAAAAAAAAAACCCGAAGGGTTTTTAGGGGCCCCCGGGGGGGGGGCCCCTTTTTGGGTTTGGGGCCGGGGGGGAAAAAAGGGGGGAAAAAATTTTTTTTTTGGGGCCCCCCCCCCTTAAAAGGGGGGGGGGGCCCCCCCAAAACCCGGGGGCCCAAATTTGGGGGTGGGAAAAAAGGGGCGGGGGGGGAACCCCCCCGGGGGGGGGGGGGCCCCCCCCCCCCCGGGGGCCCCTTAAAAGGGGGGGGAAAAAAAAAAAAAAAAAAGGGGGGGGGGCCCTTTTAAGCCCCCCCGGGGGGGCCCCCCAAAAATTTCCCCCCGGGGGGGGGGAAAAAATTTGGGGGGGGGGGGGGGGCCCCCCCCCCCGGGGGGGGGGGGCCCCCGGGGGGGGGCCCCCCCCCCCGGGGGGGAAAAAGGGGGGGGGGGGGGGGTTTTTTGGGGGGGGGCCCCCCCCGGGGGCCCCCGGGGGGGGGGGGGAAAAAATTTTTTTTTTTTTTGGGGGGGGGGGCCCCCCCCCGGGGTTTTTTGGGGGGCCCCCCCGGGGGGGGGGCCCAAAAAAAGGGCCCCCCCGGGGGCCCGGGTTTTTTGGGGGAAGGGGGAAACAAAACCCCCCCCCCTAAACCCCCCCCCCGGGGGTTTTTTTCCCCTTTTTTTGAAACCCCCCCAAAAAAAAAAGGGGGCCCCCCCCCCTAAACCCAAAAAGGGGGGCCCGGGGGGGGTTTTTTGGGGGGGGGGGTTTTCCCCCCGGGGGGGGGTTTTTCCCCCCCCCCCCCTTTTTAAAGGACCGGGGCCCCTTCCCCCAAAACCCCAAAGGGGGGGGGCCCCCCCCCCCCCCCCTTTTTTTTGGGCCCGGGGGTTTTTTTTCCCCCCCCCCCCCCTTTTTTTTTTTTGGGGGGGGTTTTTTCCCCCCCCCCCTTTTTGGGGGGTTTTCCCCCCCAAAACCCCCCCCCCGGGGGGTTTTTTTCCCAAAAAACCCCCTTCCCCCCCTTTTAAAAAAAACCCCCCCCCCCCTTTTTTTTTAAAAAGGGGGGGGGCCCCCCCCCCCCCCTTTAAACCCTTTTAAAATTTTTTTTTTCCCCCCCGACCCCGGGGCCCCCCTTTTAAAAATTTGGGGGGGGGCCCCCCCCCTTTAAAAAGGGCCTTTAACCGGGGGGCCCCCCCCCCCAAAACCCAAAAGGGGGGGGGGGGGGGTTTTTTTTTTTAAAAAAACAGGCCCCCCTTTTTTCCCCCCCCAAAAAGGGGGGGGTTTTTTTTCCCCCCCCCCCAAAACCCCCCGGGGGGGGAAAAGGGGGGGGGGGGGGGAAAAAAACCCCCTTTTTTTTAAAAATTTAAAACCGGGAAAAGGGGGCCCCCGGGGGGGTTTTCCTTTTTGGGGGGGGGGCCCCCCTTTTTTTGGGGGGGGGGGGGAAAAAACCCCCTTAAATTTGGTTGGGTTTTTTTTTTTTACCCCCATTCCCCTTTTTTGGGGCCCCCCCCCCCCTTTTTCCCCGGGTCCCCCCCAAAAAAAAACCCCCCAACCCCCCCCTCCCCTTTTCCCCCTTCCCCCGGGCCCCCCCAAATTTTTTAAAAAAAGGGGTTTCCCCCCTTTTTTTAAACCCCCTTTTTTTTAAAAAAAGGCCTTCCCCAAAAATTTGGGGCCCAAAAATTTTCCCCCCTTTTTGGTTTTGGGCCCCCCCCCCCCGGGGGGGCCCCCCCCCCTATTTTTTTTTTTTCCCTTTTTTTTTCCCCCCCGGGGAAAAAAAACCCCCCCCCCAAAAAAATTTTTAAAAAAAAACCCCCCCAAACCCCCCTTCCCCCGGGGTTTTCCCCTTCCGGGGGGGGAAAAAACCAAACCCCCATAAAAAACCCCCCCCCCCCCCTTTAACCCCCAGACCCCCAAACCCTTTTTAAATTTTTTAAAAAAAACCAAACCGCCCCCAAAAAAAAAAATTTTTTTTTTCCCCCCCGGGGGGAAAAAACCCCCCCCCTTTTTCGGAAAAGGGTTTTTTTTCCCCCCCTTTTTTTAATTTTTTCCCCCCCCCAAAAATTCCCTTTTTTTTTTTTTAAAAATTTTTTTTAAAAAAATTTTTTAAAAAAGGGGGGGAAAAAAAAAAAAAAAAACCCCCCCCTTTTTGGCCCCCCCCCCTTTTTTCCTAAAAAAAAAAAAAAAAATTTTTTTCCCTTTTCCCCGGGCGGGGGGGGAAAAAAAAAAAAAGGTTGGGCCGGGGGGAAAAGAAAAAGGGCCGGGGGGAAAAAAAATTTTTTTTTAAAAAAAAAAAAATTTTTTTAAATTTTTAAAAAAATTTAAAAAATTTTTTTTTTTTTTGGGGGGGGCATCCCAGGGTGGGAAAATGTAAGTTCCTTATTTTCATTTAAAAAATACTTAAAGTGGTTTTACCACTATAGACCCTGATGACATTTAGCTAAGACCCCAAGAATGGACCCA
The DNA here is from genome assembly GCA_025379985.1 of Phyllomedusa bahiana. NCBI lineage: Eukaryota > Metazoa > Chordata > Amphibia > Anura > Hylidae > Phyllomedusa > Phyllomedusa bahiana. Next base: position 27,308 of record JAODAL010000261.1, read on the forward strand.
AAAGTTACAGAGCAAACTGGAGAGGTAGACGTGCTTCTGCAGTTACTCTCCATTCTGTTCTATGGGAGCTTCAAGTTCAGCCGAGCGGTGTGTTCGGCTTTGCTCAAAACTCCCATAGAACAGAATGAAGGCTGTGCGCAAGCGTGACCGTATCTCCAGTCAGCTCTATAACTTACAGGAGCCCATTCCTGAGATAGGTGTGGGTCCCAGAGATGGAAACCACACCTAGCAGATTTTGATGGCATAACCTATCTTTATACCATCAAAGTCTATGGTGATAAAACCCCTTTAAGACTGGCCGTATATCAGGAAATCAGAATTTAAAGGAGAAGCCTAAGTTTGTTAATGGTGTTTCCACACATACAAAATTACCAGTTGTATTTGGTAACTTGTCTTATTAAAGTTTTTGTTAAATGTTTTTAAATTATAATTAAATAGGGTAAGGGTAGGGAAAAAAATAGGAGAATAAAAAACGATACTTTGCCGCTCTGAGGTTGCCCTGAGATCCACTCCTCGTCACTTCCGAGATCTCATCCGACACACAAGAGACGCTCATGTTCCATAGTGAGTGAATGGAGAGGAACCTTTCCTATGTGCTGGGACAAAAACCCAGTAGAAAAGAGGTGCAGTTCCTGGTGAGCTTTGGAGCTGCAGCAGCAGAGGACTGGGAGGAAAGTAGCACTTTCTTTTACATTTTTCCTCAAATTTACCCCTCTTTAACTTAAATTTTATTAAACTGGGTAACCCCTTTAAGTGCTATTTTTAGTATCATTTTAGCCAAATGATACTTCAATATCTGAAGTGAAATTAATCATCATGGTTTGTGACATTTTTATGGCATTTGTGAGTGTTAGTGGCTTTAGGCTATGTTCACACGGGAGAATTTTGGCGCACATTTCACTTTGTATTTGCATTCTGATACGGGCGAGATGCGCGCCGAAATTACGGTAATCCACAGTTCTCATAGAGAACACTACAATCGTACAATACGATCATATTGTACGCGCGGGGAGATAAGTGACATGTCAATTACTTGTGGCGAATACGCGCCACGAGTAATGACTGTCAATGGGGCCGGCGAGCTGCCGGGCCCCCAACGCTGTGGGAGTATGCGCGTATTAGCGCGACTCCCGAACACCCAGCGTTATTGCAGGGCGTACTGTAAGCCCGCAATTACGCCGTGTGAACATAACCTTATTTTTTTGAAAATGCAGCATATTTTAGCTAGAGCATTTTTTGGGCAGGGTGTCTTTTTCCTCTAGGCTAACAGGCTACAAAAAATACTTGTAAAAATTTCTATGAGCAAAAATCTGTTTGCGTGGGGTTAGATTTCCATTATGCATATGCACAGTTGTATTAAATAGAATGTGGTTGTTACTGCTAGTAGATAACATACTTAATACAGTACAAATGTGTATAAACTGTGGAGACATGGTCAACATTTTCATTATTCTGCAATATTTAAAGCTCAAAATGAAATGCTAACATAAAAAAATACTATCACTTTTAAATTGAATGAGGATATATAGAGTTAGATAAATCAGCTTATTTCTCCAATCATATAAATTACATCTTTCTTAGGGTACTTCCCCACGGCAAGGGTTTTCAGTCAGTTTTTCAGATGGTTTTCAGATTTGAAAAACATCTGAAAACCGACTGTCAACCATCCTTATAGACGTCAATAGAAAATCCACCCAGTAGTCTACACTACACGTTTTTTCTACTGGGTGGATTTTCACATCGCTGGAACATGCACAATCTTCTGTCCGGTTTTTTGGCGGAAGCTGTGCTTTTCAATGGTTAAGTCGGATAGACAAATCTGCAAACTGCAGACAGAATTGTCCCCCAAAACCATTCAAAAGATAATATACCGTCAGGATTTTTAAAAAGAATCCGAAGGGCATCTTACAACTGCTGTGTGGCCATACACTTAGGGTGTGTTCACACAGGCAAATTTCGGCACGCGTTTCGTGTCGTATTTGTGCTCTAATACAAGCGAGACGCGCGCCAAAATTACGGTAATCCATAGCTCTCATAGAGAACTATGGATTACGCCTCCTCTCCCCGCTCGTACAATACGATCGTTTTGTACGCCGTGGAGATAAGCGACATGTCAATTACTTGCGGCGAATACACTCCTTGAGCAATGCATGTCTATGGGGCCGGCAGGCTGCCGGGCCTCCCGCGCCGCGGGAGTATGCGCTGATGAGCGTAACTCCCAAATCACACGGCGTAATTGAGGTCGTACTATACGCGCCGCAATTACGCCGTGTGAACATAGCCTTGTGCTGTGTCTCCACTGCATAGAAAAACGTCCATTTTTTTCATCGTTTGTCGTTTTAAAAAAACTATGAAAAAAATGATGAAAAGAGGTCTCATAGACTTCTGCAGTAAAATTGTCCTGTTGTCTCTACAGAACGTCTTTTTTGCAAAAAACGACTAGCAGAAAATTTACTATTGGAGTTCTGGCGCGTTTTTTGCAGAAATACATAAGAAATCTATTGCTGTGAATCGATGCAATAAAACGCGTCAAAAACGCTGCAAAAAAAGCACAAAAAATTATGGTTTTTCAGCAGCTTTTGTAAGGCACTGAGCAAAGAACTAAGTTTTATGAAAGTTTTTAGGATTTGGTTTTCAGGTCGTTTTTTGTCCACTACAGTGTAGACCTAGTCTGCTGTTATTCCGCAAAGGCAGTGTAAACCTGAGCTGCAAAGCTGAACCTGTCATCATTTACAAGGATACTGTTGGAGCTCGAGTGGTAGATGGTTTTGGTATTTTTCACTTATTCTTTCATTACATTTATGTCTTTCATTAGCAGTAGTACTGTTTATTCACAGCTGGCTATCTGTGGAATCTACTGATCAAAGCCCTACAGTAGCCTGTTGTTTCCATTAGCAAAGAAATCTAATACAAGATAAAGACTACGCAGGATGTTGCTATTTAACGGACACATTGTTCGTATGCAAAGTGTTGTCATCAAGCTTTATTGCAGCTGTGTGAGTAGAATACAGTATTTTAAGTCTTCCATCACACATAGTTTTTTTGCAGCTTTTTTTGGGGCTCATGAAAACACCATGAATTCCAGGCATCTTTTTTTGGTGAGGTTTATTTACAACTTGCCTTTTACAGGCATTTTTTATGTCTTATAGAGAAAACTATAGAAAAACTCCAGAAGAAAAAAAGACCATGATGTGTTTTAAAAAAAAAAATAAAGGGCCATAGACCCATAAATAGGAGCAAAACAATGCAGCAAAATCATGCCCCCGGATCCTAGACTGTCGTCCATTTCCTCCTTCTTCTCCTCCCGTCTCCTAAAACTAAATGTGGAGAAAACTGAATTCATTATCCTTCCACTGTCCCCCTCCATCCCTCCACCTGATCTCTCTATCTCAGACAATGGCTTTACACTCTCACCTGTTCCGCAAGTCCACTGCCTTGGGATAATCTTCGACTCCTCTCAGTCTTTCAAAATACACATTCAAGCCCTCACCTCTGCCTGCCTTACATTTTTTTTTAGATTTTTATATTATATATATAAATTATATATATATATATATATATTCATATATATATATTACACAGTACTATTGTAAGGCAGCAGCTGTTATTATTTATATATTTTTTATATAAAGTATATATACTGTATATCATATACATATAAAAAAAAATATATTATATATATATATATATATATATATATATATGTTATATATATATTATATATATATATATATATGTACAGTCATATGAAAAAGTTTGGGCACCCCTTTAATCTTAATCATTTTTAGTTCTAAATATTTGGGTGTTTGCAACAGCCATTTCAATTTGATATATCTAATAACTGATGGACACAGTAATATTTCCGGATTGAAATGAGGTTTATTGTACTAACACAAAATGTGCAATATGCATTAGACCAAAATTTGACCGGTGCAAAAGTATGGGCACCCCAACAGAAAAGTGACATTAATATTTAGTAGATCCTCCTTTTGCTTCCTGTAGCTTTTAATCAGTTCCTGGATCCTGGATGAAGGTATTTTTGACCATTCCTCTTTACAAAACAATTCAAGTTCAGTTAAGTTTGATGGTCGCCGAGCATGGACAGCCCGCTTTCAAAGTATCCCACAGATGTTCAATGATATTCAGGTCTGGGGACTGGGATGGCCATTCCAGAACATTGTAATTGTTCCTCTGCATGAATGCCTGAGTAGATTTGGAGCTGTGTTTGGGATCATTGTCTTGCTGAAATATCCATCCCGGCGTAACTTCAAATTCATCACTGATTCTTGTACATTATTCTGAAGAATCTGCTGATACTGAGTTGAATCCATGCGACCTCAACTTTAACAAGATTCCCGGTGCCGGCATTGGCCACACAGCCCCAAAGCATGATGGAACCTCCACCAATTTTACAGTGGGTAGCAAGTGTTTTTCTTGGAATGCTGTGTTTTTGGGACACCATGCATAACGCCTTTTTGTATGACCAAACAGCTCAATCTTTGTTTCATCAGTCCACAGGACCTTCTTCCAAAATGAAGCTGGCTTGTCCAAATGTGCTTTTGCATACCTCAGGCGACTCTGTTTGTGGCGTGCTTTCAGAAACGGCTTCTTTCGCATCACTCTCCCATACAGCTTCTCCTTGTGCAAAGTGTGCTGTATTGTTGACCGATGCGCAGTGACAGCATCTGCAGCAAGATAATGCTGCAGCCCTTTGGAGGTGGTCTGTGGATTGTCCTTGACTGTTCTCACCATTCTTCTTCTCTGCCTTTCTGATATTTTTCTTGGCCTGCCACTTCTGGGCTTAACAAGAACTGTCCCTGTGGTCTTCCATTTCCTTACTATGTTCCTCACAGTGGAAACTGACAGGTTAAATCTCTGAGACAACTTTTTGTATCCTTCCCTGAACAATTATGTTGAACAATCTTTGTCTTCAGATCATTTGAGAGTTGTTTTGAGGAGCCCATGATGCTACTCTTCACAGGAGATTCAAATAGGAGAACAGCGTGCAATTGGCCACCTTAAATACCTTTTCTCATCATTGGATACACCTGGCTATGAAGTTCAAAGCTCAGTGTGGTTACAAAACCAATGTTGTGCTTCAGAAAGTCAGTAAAAAGTAGTTAGGAGTGTTCAAATCAATAAAATGATAAGGGTACCCAAATTTTTGGACCAGTCCAAATTTAGTTTAATGCATATTGCACATTTTGTGTTAGTACAATAAACCTCATTTCAATCCGGAAATATTACTGTGTCCATCAGTTATTAGATATATCAAATTGAAATGGCTGTTGCAAACACCCAAATATTTAGAACTATAAATGATTAAGATTAATAGGGGTGCCCAAACTTTTTCATATGACTGTATATACATAATGAAATATACGAGCTATATATATATATATATCTATATATATATATATACACATATACAGTATTTATATTTGCACAGAATCTATAACGTACTCTTTAAGCTGCAGTATAGCACACATATTTAGATTTACAGCATGTGTGTGTGTATATATATATATATATATATATATATATACTGTATATTTTCTGTGTGTATGCACTATATATTATAATATATATTATATTTTATATATATTATATATATATAGATATATATTATATAGATAGATAGATAGATAGATAGATAGATAGATAGATAGAAGGGTGTTTTTTAAGCTTCTTAGCCTACAGTTTGTCTTAGTCAAATACATCTAAAGTCCAGAGGGTACTTAAACTTTTATTGCAGATTGATACCGGTTCTATAACTAACAGTACTACCTCTCTAATTTTAGGAAATTTCCACTTTGAACATTACTTCATGTAGCATATTCTGTGCCAATTAGTTTCACAATATGACATTAGAAGAGTTTTAGTTTCTCTTTAACCCCTTCCGACATTGGACGTACCAGTACATCCCGGACATTGTGCAGGCTCTCAAGCACGGCCAATATGATTGCGACGTGGGACCAGCTGTATATTACAGCTGGTCCATGCTGCATCACCATCCGTGGATGATTAACCCCTTAGCTGTTGCAATATATCGCTATTGCCGCAGCTAAGGGAAAGATAGAAGGAGGAGCTCCTACTGTCTCCCGATTGACACGATCGCTGCAGCGGTCTGCTTACCTGACAGCAAGGAAGCATCCCACAAAAAACAAGCCACTGCACAGCTCCATGCACAGAAAAATAAAAAAGTTGTGGCTCTCAGACTTTTTGAATAAAAGTGTATTTATTGTGCAAAACCAGTAAAATATAAAAAATATACAAATTGAGTATCGCTATAATCATATCGACCTGCTGAATAAAGCTAGCATGTCATTTATACTGTATGATGTATAAGATAAAAATAAAAAAAACTACCAGGTTTGCTGTATTTTGTTCAAAATGCCTCATAAAAACCTTGATAAAAAGTGATCAAAGCATCATATGCACCCCATAATGATACCAATAAAAATGTCAACCCACAAAAATCAAGCCCAAAATCATCTCCGTATACAGAAAAATAAAAAAATTATGGCTAGTAGACTATGAAGACATAAAATCAAATTTTTTTATAAACGCATTTCTATTGTGAAAAATGAACAAAACATAAAAAACTAAATAAAATTTATATCATTGCAATTGTACCGACCCGCATAGTAAAGTTATCCTGTCAGTTATACCACACGGTGAACGTTGTAAAATTGAAGCTTAAAAAACAATGGCGGAACAATGTTTTTTCCTCCCATTTTCATGGCCCAAAATGCACAATACATCCCTAGATGAGATCCATGAGGGGTGTTGAATCCAAAATGGGGTAACTTGTGGAAGGTTTCACCTGTTCTGCTACTTTGGGGACTTTGCAAATGCGACATGGCTCCCATCAAAATCTGTGTTCCAAAAACCAAATAGTGCTCCCTCCCTTGTACGCCCTGTCATGTGCCCAAACAGCAGTCTACACAAATATATAGGATATTGTCGAACTTGGAATAAATTGCATAACAAAATTTGGGGTGCTTTTTTCCAGGATTCCTTGTAAAAATTAAACATTTTCAGCAAAAATTGCAGATCGTTGTAAAAAAATATTTTTTTTCATTTGTGAAACATCTGTGGGATCGATATACAGACTACACCCCTGGATATATTCCTTAAAGGGTGTAATTTCCAATATGGGGTCTTTTTAGGGGTGTTTATTAAGTTTTAGCCCATTAGGGTGTCCGCAAACCTGAAATAGCACCTAAATAAAATCGTAATGAAAATGAGAACCCAGAGTCTGGTAGGTGCTCCTCCTATTCTCAGGCTTGTGGTTGAAGCAAATAGCGCACCAGGGCGACATATGGGATATCTCTAAAAACGGCAGAATCTGGGGAATTGATATTGAGTTGCATTTAACTGGTCATATCTACTGTGTTCCAGTAAATAATGTATAAAAAAATTTAAAATCTGCCAAAAAAGTGAAATTTTGAAACTTTACCTCCACTTTACTTTAATTTCTGTGAAATACCTAATGGGTTAACAAATGTCCTAAACACGGATTTTAATATGTTAAGGGGTGTAGTTTCTTAGGAGGAGTCTCAAAGCCATTTCAGAACTGGACTAATCACTAAAAGAAATCTAAGTTGCAAATTTTCTTGAAAATGTGAAAAACTACTACTAAATTTCTAAGCCCTCTAATGTCGTAAAAAAGACATTTAAAAAATTATTCCAACCTACAGTAGACATATGGTAGATGTTAGTTATAAACTATTTTGAGTGAAATAACTATCTGTGAAATAACTATCTGTCTGTCTGAAAATGGCAAATATTACTATTTAGAATTTGCACAATGTGTCATCACAAAAATCAATCTTCCTTGGAAATCACATGGGTAGGTAAAAGTGTTAAAAAGTTATTCTCATATAAAGTGTCACATGTCAGATTTCAAAAAATGGGCTTCTGTCAGTATGGTCAAAACTGGCTGTGGAGGTAAGGGGCTAAAATCATGACAAATTGTGCAGCACCAACTTAAGAAGAACTTGCTGTATTTGTATTTTTACAGTTTCCACTGTATATATATCTATCTCTCTCTCTCTCTATATATATATATATATTGTTTAATATATGTATATATATATGAGATATATGATATAAGATGTCCTCAGTGGCTGTTGTACATAACCAGCATTTAACACTAACAATGCAAAGGCAAGCAGCAAGAAAGTCAGTGGTATGTCTTGCCTATTGTATGGCAGATATGCCAAAGACAACGACCCTAAGTTTTCCATAATTTTAAAGAAGCTTAGTCTGTTTCATGCACCTTATAAGGAACGATCCAGAATACAGACTTAGAGCGACATGTATGAACCTGGTGATGACTCGCCTCTTCTAGCTCTATATTTAACAGTGTACGATCCAACAGTATGTGTGAAAGTGTCTCACAGCACTTTATAAGTGTGTCCCATTTTACGCCAAAAGTAGTCTCATCCAAGACACTTTGAAACTGGTATGGATTTGTACAACAGCTTTGCGCCAAACTTTGGTGCCTTTTTGGCACATTGTACGACTCTGGCATGAAACTCCCACCCCAAAATCTTCGGTGCATTCAAAACTGTTGTCTGGTGCAGACTGCGCCAAGTTTTGGTGTACGAGGGTTCATACATCCGGCGGACAGAGCTATGACAGTTTAACTCAAGGCATGTCAAAAAATGGTGCAGCCTCGTGCATACCTGTCGCCCTTAGGCTCCGGTTGAGCAGCTAACTATCTCCTCGGATCAAGGTAAGTTTAAAGTTAATAAAGTAACAATAAATTTGTCTATTTATGAGTTAACAACACATTTATGAGAAATTAAATGAAAAGTTAACTTGTAAGTTTACCAGTTCCTGATTAGGCCATTTACTTCACTTCCTAACTATACACATTTTCCCTTTACTTGGTACATGTGAGATTGAACCTGATAACGCCTTTTTGCACTCGTTTAATTCTTCTTTTTTCTGTGATATGTTAAGCTTTATTTTCATGTCATTTTTACACTAGTTTTTTATGAAAAAATAGTGAAAATAGTAAAAAACTAATTAATATTTAACAGCAAAAGTGGAGCTAACATAAATTTTTGTAATTGTGTTACTTTTACGTCACAGACATTTATATATAAGTGTAAAAGTTTTAGGTTTATCGGGGCAGCATTAGAAGTTTCAGTTTGGTCTGTATTTATATTATTTTATTTTTTGTGTTTTTTATTATTTTATTTTACATATTGTACCCTCTATTAGGTTAGAATAAGACCTTTCGGTGGCATCGATGCAACTTTTTGTTTTTCTGATATCCCCTGTAAATCGAGCTGATACTGAAAAGTAGCTTAAAGAGAACCTGTCACATAGGTTATACCCCCCTTGCTGAGGACAGCTAGTGACAGACATGCTGTTATATTACTGGGGTATTTTACCCTATTTGCATATAGATAATATTTCACTAATACAAAATGTGGTGCAACATGGCACAGTTTATTCTGTGAGAAGAAAACTCCACATAAATTTGCAGTAACATATTGTACGGGTCACATATTATGATTCCTTACAAAACAGTAATACCATGGGCATAGCAATAGAGTATGCCATAAATGTCTCGAGGATGTGGGTCCTTCCTTTGCAACCTGATCCTATATTGAGAATGAGTCTCCTTGTAGAAAGGAGAAAATGTTGTGTTTGCATGGTACTCTCCATTCATTTCAATGGCAGTTTTAATATCAGCCAAGCATACCTCCTGGCTGTACTCAGAGCTTCCATAGAACAGAATGAAGAGAACTGTGCAAGTACAACCTCCTCTCCATTCTGCAAAGAGACTTTAGGGGGCATGTTCTAAACATAGGAGTGGGTCCTACCTGATCCTATCAGACATTTATGGCATATCCTGTCCATATGCCTTAATTGTCTGAGATGGTAAAACCTCTACTGGGAAACAAACTCAATATATTTGTATGAGTTCAATAGGGAATTTATATTGATAGTCCCAACAGGAACTGGGACTGATGTACTGTTAGTGAAGTACAGTACTGAGCGATGTTGATATATGAGCAATGGAAAAATAAATAATAGTAATAGAATAATAATAATAATAATAAAACAGTACTAGGGAGCATAGGGTGTCTGTATTTTGTGTTGGACACCCCAGAAGTGCTGGGCAGCCTGCCAAATTGAATAGTAGTGGCATAACAGGCTGTGAGTCAGTATGGTGTAGCACACGTTTTTATAATACTGGCACCCGTTTATCGTTTAATCTGTATGCAATTAGAATGCCAGCAACCGCCTCACTCATATATTGAAGGCATGTGAACGGTTGTCTTACGGGTATTTTTGCATTTGTGCAGTCTCCCAATGTATTGTACCGTGGCTTTTTTGCATGCTGTGTGAATATGTGTCAATTTAATGTGCAGTCTGGTTTTTCCCCTAGTGGTGAGATGTATGGGCTACTGCCTAGCAATCAGATGCACCTGTGTATTTTTCTTAAGTAGCATGGGGGCTGGTGTTGCCTCTCTGCTGGGTTCAGTCTCATTCCAGCCTTTGAGCTGAGTATGGCCGTGTTTCCGTTTTTTTCTATGAGGAGTTAATGTCCCATTTTTTCTGTAAATAATAATAGCAATAGAAGTTTGATGACAGTAAAAGTCCACATTGCCCATCTAGCCTGCCCTTACATTATTTCCTTTACATTTGTATTTTAGCCTAGATTTAATCCCAGACAGGTTTGCAGTCCCTTACTGTTGATTTTCCAATCACATCTGCTGGAAGTTTGTTCCAAGCATCTATTCCTCATTTCGACATTGCTTCTAACCTTCTCCTCAACGAATTTCAGATTGTGCCCCTTGTTCTTTAGTTTCTTATTAAAACATTGTCTTCCTGAACCTTCTTTAAACCTTTATCATATTTAAAGGTTTAGATTGTGTCTCTCTTTCCTGCTTTCCTCCAGGCTAACAATAACATAAGGCTGTTACCCTCATACTGCAAGGCCACTGTCCTCTTCTCATCCAAAGGAATGGTATTGCATTTACAGATTTCTTTATTATAACACATACCAGTAAGAACTATGCGTAGTTCAGCCATGTCTAGTGGCGGGCCCAAGTCCTACTCCTAATATAAATTTATCATCAAAAAATTAACTAAATTAATAAAAAAAAATCAAACAAACAAGTCACAAAATAAGACTTGACTTTTACGGAAGCCAGAAAGGAGTTCCTTCTGAGCCACTTGTATGTTGATGAATGAGACTGAGAATGACTTTTTAGTTTTAAACAATTACCATTGTTTTTCTGTTTAAAATGTATGAAAAGCATAAGGAAATCATTTGACCTTTTGAATTGCAAATATTCATCTGTAGTACACAAATAAAAAACTATCCCTCTAGACAAGGGAAAACAGCAGCCCTGAAAAGTCAGCTATGTGCTAGCACGGCGCTACGCAGATAAGGCAACCAAAATAAGTTTAACAGTGTCACATCACTCACTCTTCCCTGCTGGAATATAAAACAATGATCCCTTCACATGAAAAAATAATAAGTGCAGTCTATTTAAAGAAAAGCCTTCACCTAATAGAAAGCACAAATGTTTAAAAAAGATTTTGGCAGAACACTTATGTTTTATATTGGCAAGACAGTGATAATGTATTATGTGTCACGGCCATGTTTCAGCTGCGCAGCATTTTTATATGATAATTATCAAGCCACACAATTAAGAAACAACCGCAAAAATATACTTAGAGATCTATTTTAAATTAGCTGGTTAAAATGTGAAACTTTACTCTTCACTGTATTTGAAGTAAAAGCCATAAAGGTGGAACTGTAGTTTTCTAAGCAGATTGGATTGGATGTGCCAAGAATATATTTCCATAGCAGCATAAATCTGCTTCAGCTACATGCATTTCACTTTTTAACAATTACACTTTTAAGGGCACTAATCAGCATTGCCCCACCACATTTGTGTATAGTCAAATCAGTCTATTCAGTTGTCATCAGTAGGATTACATGTGGGCAGTGCCATGGCTGACCGCTTGTTTAGTTGAATGAAAACTCAACTGTGACTTGAGTCGTGACTGAGCTTCAGAGTCAAGGGGGCCCAAAATAATTACTGTAGGCGCTTCACAACCCAAGGTCCAGAGTCGGCTGCTCTATGGTGTATATACGGTTCTGACCTAACATCTGATGCTTTTTTTTGTTTGTCTACACTGGGTCTGACATATGGGTCTTATGGGTCTGATTTGAGATTATCATGCTTGGCCATTCAAAAGTTAGTCATAGGTCCCATTTTTCTGTGGTAGAAATAAAACCAATGTACAGTGAGGAAATTTTACAGTTGTGTATTCTCTAAAAACTTTGCTACACAATTGAGGAGGGATGTCTCAATTTTATCTGTGTCCTTAGAATTGAGATATAGTTGACCCCTGCTGGAGTTAAAGAGACCTAACAGTTTGCTTTACCATAGGCTGCTCAAGAAATAGGAAGAGCAGACGCAAAGTGGCATATTATAGGTTATTAGCTCTTAGTGTGAAAAGAGAGTCATTCTCTTGCAGTGGCTTAGTATGGTGATGTTTCCTGGCAGGAACTTGGCTTGGTTACACAGCTTTCAGGCCATTTATAGGGGCATTCTATAGCAAGAACAGTATTTGGAGGCACTGTGTATACAAGAGCACTCCCAAGTAGGCAATGTATATATAAGGGTACTCTGGCTGGGGCACTGACTGGTTTATACCTTGGTTATGGCTGGAGTGCTGTTTATGGGACAATACGTGTCAAGGAATATGAAAAGTTTGACCCTTTGGTTGTCATTGGATATATGGTAGTATCTTCTGGCTGGCACTGTATATATGAGGTTACTACCTGGCAGTAACTGTTATAGGGTCACATAACAGACAGTATTTATGAAGGAACCTAATAGGCTGCGTGTTGTGAGTCACCATGTTTATGCAGGTGGCATGGTTTTATATAATTATGTGCTTATTTGTTCATTGGTAATGATGCAAATATACATAATTTTATATTACATTGTAATGTATTTTATCTGAGGGACTGCACATTAGTAGCTGTTCTAATGACAATTCTATGGGGATTTTTCTTTTCTTAAATATGGCTCTATTTGAATGCCCTCGTGTACTAAGTGTACTTTCTTATGTAACACTTCTCAGTACTCTTAAAAAGAAAAAACTTCCCTGACCTGTGAGAAACTATGTTAATTGTACTGCAATATTTAAAACTGAGCAGAACAAAATATAATTGTATGTTAATTTAATTAAGAAGGCACAAGGCTGAAATTAGCTATCTAATTATAGTCATACAGTTTCAAATAAAAAAATGTTCCAAGATATTATCAAGTAAAATACGCACTAAATATAGATTTAACTATCATTATTACGTCAGCCCATAGAAATTGATTATTTTTTTTAACTATTTAGAAGGCAGCAAGATAACATGGAGAATCTTTTATATCAGTGAAGATATGTGCATAAAGGTATAGAAGGTTCCCAGACAATAAGGCACATTTATGAATGCTGTCTAAAGATTAGCGTAAACATAGGCTGCCTAAAAATGCATCAGATTTATCACCGTGTCTCAGGCTGTTTGCTAAATTTGATGTATCTTTAGACTTGACTAGCTTTTTTTAGAAAAAAATGTAGTGTAATTTTGAAGCAGAATATTGTATCATGACCATACCCACTTTCTCCTGATGCCACACACACTTCTGAGCTGGAAAAGAAATGGAGAGCTTGGCATCTTTACCATAGCTCAAGTGTCAAGGTTGTACTGCACCAGCAGTTTACCAGAGAATCCTCTAGTGGACCCAAGCTTAATCACAAAGTTATGCCCCTAATATTTCAGGGCCCCAAAGGTTTAGTAGGAGACAACTTTATTTGCAGCTGACTTTACAAACCATCACCAGATATCCTATAAACCCTGCATGCACAGTGATTACTTAAAGGGGTTGTCTCGCTACAAAGAATAGCTTTCAAAATGTAGGGAACACTAAATAAAGACGTTTTCCAAATATATTGCGCTGTTCATCTTTTTTGTTAAGGAGCTACAAGTGATTTTATCACCTTCTGAGCTCTCTCTGGTTCGCCTACTGACCGACCTGTGTACTCTTTTCTCCCCTGTTGTTTGTTCTATCTGATAGCAGGGAGTGACGTCATCACACAGGTCACAGAACTCCAGACAGTGAGAGCTTGTTTTTATCTGATCTTTGAGACAAAAGACTAATTACTCTACTGTTTACATTAGCTGAGAAGCTTCTCCAGACCTCAGAGAAGGTAATTTAGCTAATCTAGACTGATAAACATAATAAACAGAGAAGTCTGAATACATGGAGCTCATATGCTATTTACAGACAGCGTGACAAGGAAGTGACAGAGCCAAGCAGCATTATTTCATTCATGCATCCTATGAAACTTTGAGATGAGACAACCCCTTTAAGTCTTTTGTCCAACACTTTCTAGGGAGAGTAAACTTTCTCTGTGAGGAGAGCACCGCAAAGGTGTAGGGTGAATTATAGGCCATACAATACTCCCTTTGAAAACAGAATATGCAAATAAGCACTAGTGATAAGAGCTATGTCTCTGGTGTCACCTATTGGAGTTAGCATCCCTTTAAGTCACATCCAACCCATTAAAGAGTCTTGAAACATGATTGGGGATTGAAGCCAAGTCAGAAACTCCTTCATAAAGAAGAGTGGCCCATCTGCAGACACCTGTTTCAGCATGTTTGTCTCTCATTAGTGCAGAGGTTGTTTTTTTCTGACAGGATGAGAGACCTTTAATTTAGCTTTGTAGGCTGAATGTACAGTATCTGAAAGGGTTTGCTTTCTCAAAAAGTTGTCACCAGAGACATAGCTCTCACCATTAAAACTTATTGGTGTATTCAACCATCATTACCAAATTTGTTAAAACTGGTAGATATGGTCAAAAAGGCAGACAAATTAAAAATTTTGGGTGTGTCTATGACATTGTGTGAGTCTAATTTCAAAATATAATGTCCCACGAAAGACCATTGTATCGTAAAATAAATTATATCCTGAGGCCACTGTAACTCGAGGGATTGCTGTATTTAGTAGTTGGTACATCATTGGCTAATGGCGCACCACAAAGTGAAATGTAGATCAGCTATAAATTTGCATAGATTTCTAATATAATTTATAGTACTTTTTGGTGTAAATTGTAGGAAATGTATTTTGTGTTGGGAGGCCACAACCCCTGCTGATTATGTCTGCCCACTTTTTGTTTAATAAAAAGGTGCCAAGA
This sequence comes from Phyllomedusa bahiana, assembly GCA_025379985.1. NCBI lineage: Eukaryota > Metazoa > Chordata > Amphibia > Anura > Hylidae > Phyllomedusa > Phyllomedusa bahiana. The sequence goes on from JAODAL010000261.1 coordinate 42,548, forward strand.
GTGATATTAAAATACAGAAAAGTCACAAAATTTTTGTAGCTTGAGATAAAATTAGTGACTTTGTAGTGTTGAATACTGGCATACAGGCATGAATATGTTATGTTAAAAAAAACTTTGTTAGAATCACTTTAAAAGAGCAGATATACAGAAAAGGCATGCTCACTTGGCCTCTGTATACCAGTCTGTCTATTTCTACTGTTTTCACAGAAGAAAGATGCAGTCAATGATTGCAGACAGTTGTTGGTTGTTATAGCTTTGATTATTTTACTAATTCTCTGCAATAAGTTTGGGTGTATTGATATATCTATGCAGTAAACTCATATACACTTTTTTTTAAAGAAAATATGCTTGCCATACTATGGGAGACATCTATGAACCTGGTACTAACTTGACAGTTTTTTTGGTAGTGTACGATCCAACAGTACAGTGAAGGAAATAAGTATTTGATCCTTTGCTGATTGTGTAAGTTTGCCCACTGACAAAGACATGAACAGTCTATAATTTTAAGGGTAGGCTAATTTTAACTTTGAGAGATAGAATGTCCTAAATAAAATACAAAAAATCACATTGTATAAATTATATAAATTTTTTTGCATTTTGCAGTGAGAAAAAAATATATGATCCATCTGGCAAATAAGACTTAAAGACATGCTTCTCATGTGTCTGCAGAGTTTCATCTCCAGGCTCCACAAGCTCCTTGCTGTGCTATAACCAATTATACACACAGCCTGAATTGATGAAACACATGTGAGGAAGCACACTGCCCTCCCCCCTTCTGTTACCAGACAGGAGACTGTATGACTGTGGTATATAGAGGAATACACACTGCCCTCCCCCTCTCCTCTCCCTCTGTTATCAAACAGAAGACTGTGGTATATGGAGGGAACAGAGGATATAGCACTGTGTTATATGAGGGGATCTATGAGTTACACAGTCAGTAATTAGCCAGATCATTCACCCAAGATCTGGGAGATGAGTATACAGCCAGCAGCCCTTGGTTTTACTTTCGGTTTCAACAGCTCAGAGGGGAGTAAACACAGAGTATGCAGGCAGCCAATCACAGCACAGGGGGCGTGTCTGGAGCGTTACTGGTCTGGGGGCGTGTCCTAGCAGGCTGAATGAAATGTCAGTCAGCCAATCACAGTGCAGGGGGCGTGTCTAGGGTGTATTCTGACCGGGTGTGTCCTGACTAGCCAATCTCAGAAAAGGTGGCGTGTCCCGACTAGCAGCAGCAGAAACACAATACAGATTTACAGAAATGCTCAAATCTGCTAAACCAAGTGACTGAGGTAATGCAACCAATTACAAAAGTGCTTATTTTTTACTGTCCCCATAATCTGAGACATGATCTTTGTAGCGATACAACCCGTTTAATTCTTTATTGGCAAAAGCCTTGTTGGCAAACAGTAGTCAGAAGTTTTTTGTAGTTGATGATGAGGTTTGCGCACATGTCAGGAGGAATTTTGGTTCACTCCTCTTTCCATATCATCTCTACATCATTTCAATTTTGAGGCTGTTGCTTGGCAAGTCGGAGCTTCAACCCCCTCCATAAGTTTTCTATTAAGGTCTGGAGACTGGCTAGGCCACTACATGACCTTAATGTGCTTCTTTTTGGGTCACTCCTTTGTTGCCTTCGCTGTATATTTTGGGTCATTATCTTGCAGGAAGACCCAGCCATGACCCATTTTTAATGTCCAGGCGGAGGGAAGGAGATTTTCACTCAGGATTTTACAGTACATGTCTCCATCCATTCTCCCATTAATCCGGTGAAGTAGTCCTGTGCCCTTAGCAGAGAAACACCCCCAAAAGATAATGTTTCCACCTCCATGCTTGACAGTGGGGACAGTGTTATTTGGGTCACAGGCAGCATTTCTCTTCCTCCAAACACAGCGAGTTGAGTTAATGACAAAGAGCTAAATTTCTGTCTCATCTGACCACAGCACCTTCTCTCAATCACTCACAGAATCATCCAGGTGTTCATCGGCAAACTTCAGATCGGCCTGCACATGTGCCTTCTTGAGCTGGGGGACCTTGCGGGCACTGCAGGATATTAAATCATTACGGCATAATGTGTTACCAATGGTTTTCTTGGTGACTGTGGTCCCAGCTCCCTTGAGATCATTAACAAGCTCCCCCGTGTAGGTTTAGGCTGATCTCTCACCTTCCTCAAGGATCAAGGATACCACACGAGGTGAGATTTTGCATGGTGCCCAGGAATGATGTCGATTCACAGTCATTTTTCTTACTATTGCACCAATAATTGTCTCCTTCTCACCCAATGTCTTACTTATGGTTTTGTAGCCCATAACAGCTTTTTACAGGTCTATGATCTTGTCTCTGACATCCTTAGAAAGCTCTTTGATCTTGCCCATGTTGTAGAGGATAGAGTCTGACTGATTAATTGAGTCTGTGGACATGAGTCATTTATAAAGGTGACTATTTAAGACAGCTGTCTATAATGAAGTTAACGAGTTGATTAGGAGCATCTAACTGGTCTGTAAGAGCCATAACTCTGAGTGGTTGGTAGGGGACCAAATACTTATTTCTCTCAGCAAAATGCAAGTAAATTTATACCTTCAATGTGATTTTCTGGATTTTATTTAGGATATTCTGTCTCTCAATGTTAAAATTAACCTACCCTTAAAATTATAGACTGTTTATGTCTTTGCCAGTGGGCAAACTTACAAAATCAGCAAGGGATCAAATACATATTTCCTTCACTGTATGTATGAAAGTGTTTCACAGTACTTTATAAATGTGTCCCGTTCTACCCCAAAAGCAGTCTCAGCCAGGACACTTTGAAACCGTTATGGATTTGTACAACAGTTTCGCACCAAACTTTGACACATTTCTGCTGCATTGTATGACTCTGGCAAGACACGCCTCCGCATCTTTGGTGCATTCAAAAGTGTCGTGTCTGCCGTACAATGTACCAAGCTTTAGTATACAATGGTTCATACATCTGTCGGACAGGGGTACGACACTTTGGCTCAATGCGCGCCAAAAAATACATACATGTTGCCCTATTTACAAGACACATTGTAACATTGAAAACCCGCACACATCTATGATGTACAGGTGTACATAATATATCTAAAAACTGAGTTTAAATGCTGTGTTTTCTGTTTCAGCTAAGATGAGTTTTTCAACTACGACAAAAACACTTGCACTTTTTTCAATAATAAATGTGATTTTAATAACGTGTTTTATAATAAACTCAAATTTGGAGCATTTAGATGAAATCCTCATTAACTTACAGTCAGTTAAAAAAATGCATGCCTTTTTTAAGAAAAAAAACATGTGTTTTCTAAAAAACACATTTTTTATTGCTACCTGTGTGTTTGATACATTAAGAAAATGCAACATGTGAACCCAGTCAAACAGATACATTATATTTATCTCATGTTCAGCACTATTTCAAAATACCCAAAACAAGAATAGCACCAGGCTGAGTAATGGGCCAAGTCATGTCCATCTGTCTAGGTAAAAACCAAATGTGAAATTGTCACGTCAAGGGAGGTATAATGAGCACCTACTGAAACCCAACAAAGTGTCCCTGCTTACGACTACTGCCCTAAATGACAGACCCCCAACTGGGCGATGGTCAATACACTACTAAAGTGCTGGGGCCGTCAGGTGGAAAGAATAGTCAAACAGTCCAAGTAGGCCATGAACAGGAACATCAGGCCACAAATCAGAAACCACAAAAAAGTAAGGCAAAGTCAGGAAAACGCGCCAAGGTCAGGAAAACACACTGAGGTCAGGTAAACGGAAATAGCAAGCTAAAAAACACAGGTGAGTATAGACAAGCCATGTTTTATAATACGCTGGTGCCAGAAGACGAGCGGAGAAAAGCCGAGCGAAGAAAAGACGAGCTGTAGAGACTACAGCTGTGGAGGCTGCAGGGACGATTCTATCTTCGATGCTGTTAAAAAACTTAAACCGCCGAAGATATAATCGTAAAGCTATGCAGTGGAGACAGAGCCTAAGAACTGTGAATATGTGGAATAGCCGCCCCAGAAGCTGTTCACAACAGGTAAGAGGCTTTAAATAGGCTTAGACAATTACTTGCAGCAAAATAATATTAATACTTTTGTAGATGTAAAGAATTTGTGTTAGTACATTAATCCAGTCTGATCACCAATTGGGATCAGGAGTGAAATATTTCCTTTTAGAGCTAATTTGTTTATGCCTATGGGTTCCATATTCTGGATCAATAGTGGGAAACAAGTTCAAAATTAGCTCTACTCCTCCCTTCATCAACCTTTTCCCCCTGCCCTTGATTAAACGTGATTGGCATATCTATGTAATTGTAAACCTGCCTTTGATCAAAATGAGGAGACTGCTAAAAAGTGTTTTTTCAAGAACAGGAAGTGTCAGTTTATTATTAGACTCAGTGGCCAGAGTGAATTTCAGTTAGAAGATTTCAGGATTTAAAAAGGAAAAAATACAGATAGTGATAATGAAAATTACAAATAATATACACAACATTTAATAAAAACATGATTTTAACAAGTCATTTTCTAATGGCATATTCTCTTTAATACTGTGGTTACACTGTGTTATATGTGGTGTTAAAAATTGTCTACTCTGCTACTTTATATTTTTGAAACATACAAATGCAGTACATTCTTGTACAGGCAGTTCCCGGGTTGCAAACGTGATAGGGACTGTAGGTTTATTCTTAAATTGAATTTATATGTAAGTCGGAACAAGTAGATTTATTACATGTAACTACAGCAAGGAAGGGTTTTTAAATTTACCTCATGTGCTGCTGTGGCACACTGGACTGTGTCATTCTACAGCTACTATCTGCTGTGGAACATGGAACTACAAGTGCCAGCATGCCCCATAGGTCTCCACTTGTAACTAGGGTACAGATGTAAGTCGGAACGGTGTAAGTTGGGGACTGCCTGTATACAGGAGTTTATTGACCTTTATGGGGAGTGGATGTTTAGTGCAGGATGTTTAGTGCAGTGGACTGGATATCCAGAACATTTTGGCTTACAGTTTATGAAGGTTGCAGCCTGAGCCCATGTGTGAGGGCTTCCACCCTGAACATGAGATTTATTTCTAACACTTCTGTGATGTGATAGAAGAGAAGAATAGATGTGATAGAATTTAACAAGACTAAAAAAACTACCCTCAGTGCAATTTTGACAAATTAATATGCAATATGTCTAGGGCAGCTGCTGGTCTTTTATTGTGAGCAGCACGGACCTTACCATACACTGTGATCCAAAATAAGGTTTTAAATAGCAGAGTCATCATATAGAGCAGTGGTCCTCAACTAGTGAGTAAGAAGCCACATGTAGCTCATAATCCCCAGCGGTGTGGCTAAGTTACAACCATTAGTAATGGGAATTGAAATTCTAACAGACTTATTATAACAAGCAAACAATGACAGTTTGGATGGTGTAATACTAGTGGCGAATTTTAATAGTAAATATCATGATTGTTTCTTTACAATTATAATTGGTCTTCCACTGAATGTGGCTCTTAAGATACAAAATATTTGGAACCTTTAATCTATGGGGACAAGCATTGTCTTTAGGACATTTTACTGGATTATGGAGATTTGTATATCTCTGTTGGGTCTATGCATAAGCCAATGGAGCTACTCCTCTTTATGTCTACAGTCATTAATATCACAAGTGCTAATATGACACTGGCATAAAAAGCATTTGGTTGAATGCGTTATTTTCTGCTACTCTGCCCTACTGTAGCACGCTCATTTCCTCTGTTTATATAGTATGCCGCTCTTCTTATAACAATAATACCACCATTGGTCTAGAAAACAGAGTCGCCTGATCGCTGTCTTATAATACTCTGTTCATTTGTTTGCATAGACCAATCCCAGCACAATAGTTTTTTACTTATTTTATCAAATCAAATCAATCAGTGTATAATACAAACTCCTTGCAGTAGCAAGGAGTAGCATGGACAACCGGCCGTGCTGCACACCTGCACACAGTTGTCCATGCTTCTCCTTGCTACCGCATTAGGAACCAGATTGTGAAAGGTAAGCCAACGAAAAATAAGTATACCACTTCTTCTATGACTTGGTGTCAGTGTTTTGCAAAAATGCATGAAGTGTTTTAAAAGTTTGTATTATATACAGATTGATTTAATAAACCACGTGAAAAGCGATTGTGCTGGGATAAGCCTATGCAAACAAATGGACAGACTATGCCAAGTCTGTCCACTGCAAAGTTTACCACCAGTAGGTCTGGAATCTTTGGATCCTATCTTGATGGGCACATGGCTGGACATGGCAAAAGATTTTACTTCAGGAAAAGTTAATAGCTTCCTGCTTTATCCTTTATCACCAGATCTTCTCTTATCTCTGACCAGAGGAAGGTGAGTATAATTTTTTTTTACTTTTTTTTTTATTTTATTTTACTGGAGCCCAGGAGCTACTGGTATTACTTTTATAGGAGGTGAAAAACTCCTTTAATAAAGTATCAGGCTGCAGAGACATGGCTAAAATGTCTCTTGGAAAGGTTACATCTCACCATAGTAATGGATTCAAAGCTTACACTACTTAGTATCACAGTACACTAGTCCCTCAAGTTACAATGACCTCAAGACACATTTTCACCACACAATGGTCTTTTCTGGAATACTAGATCTTGAATCCACACTCTCCATACAATGTCAGACACTACCGATCTTTGGCACTTTTAATTGACTGGAAGATACAATTATCTTAAATATTTTACCTGTAAACCAACGATATTAGTAAAGTGCATGCACTTATTGGCGGTCTAGTAGCGCCTCTCTAGATTACCATAAAAATTGCATTACTGTTGCTCACATAACGCACATAAAAACAATGGAAACCTCAATTAAAACAATTGAGATATAGGTCGATATCCAGCCCATTGGGGGACAAGAAAATTAATATAATAAATGTAAGGGAATATCTCTCCTTTGGGAGAGCACCATATAGCTGTGTGGAGAATCGAAATTGCCTTTTTCACTCCACAAAGCATCTGCATATCACAAAGCATTATGGGAAAGGAGCTGAGAGGTTCAAGTGCCCTCTATAGAATGTAACAAATCCTGAATTTGCTTTTGACCAACTGAGTCTTTAGAAAGCAAAAGGGATATTAGCCAAGCCTCAGTTTCCAATTCAGTTTTTTTTGTATAATGTTCTCTCCATTTATTTATTTGGGAGGGCAAGGGCATTTAAAGGGGTTATCCGGGACTATCTTTTTATTTGTTATAGAGCTCACAAGTTAATTATATTGAACTTTGTAATTAATACTCATTAAAAATTACCTATTCTGCTCTGAAAAACCAGGCAGAGAGCCCCTTACTCCCCTTCTTCCTGCATACCATGTGACATACTGTGATCACATGGCTTTGCTACTGAGTGTATGGACGTTTTGTCATCACTCAGTGGGTGAGCTTTGGAGCCTGGCTCAGCTCAGAAACACTCCCCTGTAGTGGGCGTGACCTGAGCAGAGAAGAGCTGGCTGCATACACTGACTTATCAGTCACTATGAAAACCAAGGTGCTGACAGGAATGTAATCATTCAGTACAAAGCTGGAGGCTGCAAGCAGAAGACTTGCAATGTTTGATTGGCTGAATGTGCATTAGGACCTCTGAGATTATCCAGCAGCAGTCAGAAAAATTGCTGCCTACTGCTCGCTATATAGCATTGGTGCCAGGGAAAAGCGTCATGAGCCACTGCCCTGATATCACTGTGTGCAGAGAGAACGACACATCCCCTACAGCAGGCGCACAGCTTTCCCATGATCAAAAACTGATTGCTTTTGTGGGGGATGTGACATCACCCACATTTCTTGGATGGTACATAGGCTATTCAGGCTATCCAGCGATCAGATGCCATATGGCACATGTGTATGGCACCATACATAGAAAGAGATAAGCCAACTTATACATATTTGTACATGTATTACATAAATAATGGAATGAGGGAAGAATGTCTTTTTACCATGTTACAAACTGATTGGTGATTGTACTATTCAGTCACATTGTTAGGATGGTATTTAGATTCAGTAGGCAATGGCAGTAAAGTCTATTGAGAAAGCTTCCTCCATTTCCCATGAACATCTGTTTCATCAGCACAACAGATTTGAGAAATATTTTGTAATTTCAACTATTTATTTTATAATTCACAAACCTGCAACTATTTCCTACAAGTCCCAGAATCCCTTGCAGTTGCAATCTAGGACTCCTCTGCCCCCTGCATCTCTGCTCAAGTTCACTCCCTGGTTTCCAGCAGCAGGCTGTGCATAGTACAATCACCATCTACATCATCAGCACAACAGGCTTGATAAATCCTTTGTAATTTTAACTATTTATTTTATAATCCACAAACTTAGTGCAAAATCATTTTTCTTTAAAAGTACTTGCTATTAATAGTGGTGACTGTGATTGCTCATTCCGTCTCCATTCAGAGTTTCATGCACATTAGTTAGGAGATAGGGTCTGTGATGTTTCGAGGGTGTACACCGCCCTTTTTCTCAAGCATGTGTGTACCTGCTCCAATCACCCTTTTTTAGGGAAGCTTTAGGCTGGGTTCACACGGCTTATTCACGCCTTAATTGCGGGACGGATTTCGCCCGCAATTACGGCATGTGTATGGGGGCGGGGGCAGCAGCTCACCGACCCCATAGACATTCATTATCCACGGCGCGGATTCCGCCGGAATACGGCGATCGGGGAGAGGAACCGTAATCCATAGTTCTCTATGAGAACTGTGGATTACCGTTATTATTGGGACAGATTTTGGTCCCGTATTTCACGCAGTACGGCGCGGAATACGGGACCAAATCCATCCCAAAATAAGCCGTGTGAACATGGCCTCAACCTTTTCATTTTTCAGCAATCTATAATCCACTACTTAATAGTATGAATAAATACTCGCTATGTAAAATTAAAAACAAAAAGTACCAAGATTACAACAAAGGTAGCTAAATTGTAAAAGACGGTTAAAAGGGATACTGTATCGCTACAGGACATAGGTAAATTTTTACGACAGATCAAAGATATCAATTGTAGCGGTGTCACTAAATTTTGTACTTTGAATATAAAATCCCAGTTAACCAATATGATGAGGTCGTTGAAGCAGTCAGCAAAGCATTATGTCTTGATGCCACTCTGACAAATACACATATTGCTTTTCTATTGACACTATTAGATCTGGTCCTTAACAAAAATTATTTCAGGTTTAGAGAGAATTTTTACCTCCAGCTACAAGGGACTTCAATGGGGTCCCCTCTAACATCCAGTTATGCTAATGTCTCTATGGCGGCTTTCAAAAGATAATATGTTTTTTTCATCCCCTTTGTATAGATAGATATGTCAGAACTTGGGCCAGATATGTGGATGACATCTTGGTCCTGTGGGAAGGTACTGATGAACAGTTACAACAATTTATAATATCTTTGAATAATTTTAATCCTTTGATTTAGTTCGCAGCCATTCTTGACGAAGAGTGAGTTATGCTTGTCAATATACGGTATGGGCGTCATGATGTTACCTGCGTTTAGGACATCTATGTGCTGCTAACACTTCAAGTTGGGACTCATGGAAGCTACTAACCGCAAGATGTGTCATATAAGTTACTTAAGTAACAATGCCATATCTGCTACCATTGTATGAACTGTTATTATAAGTTTGTGGAGCATTAAAAGGTGTTGTTTTATACCATGAAAAGTGCTATGACCTTGCTGCGACAATTTGAATTTTGTGATGACGAAGACGTCATCCACTACCTTGACGTTGAGGTTAGGAGGGTTGATAATCAATTACATACATCATTGTACTCTAAACCAATTGATAGGAACAACATACTCCATAGGAACAGTCATCATGCCCCTCAAAGTCAATTCATTAGGGCTCGCAGAGTATGCTCAGATACAGGAACACGCATTAAATACATGCATAAGATCATTACTAAATTTGTAAAGTGAGGGTATGGCAAAAACAGCTTGCAAAAAATGCCAATGGAAATATTGGAAAATGATAGCGATCAGTTGTTAACATTGAGATTGAAGAAACCGTTTGAAGGCTTTACCTTTACGAGTACATATGATCCACACAGTAAGTTAATTAAAAGTGTGATAAAAACATTGAGTATAAAATAGTGATCCTAAGTATGGTTATTTATTTTTAAAAATGCAGTATTTTGCATACTATAAGGGCAAGACTATTGGAAATAGTGTATCATCTGATATTGGCCCATCTAAAAAAAACTAAACAATCTGTATTAACTATGAGGCGGACTGGCACATTTCGTTATCTGAATTGCCAGAACTGTAGTTCTATTATTGAAGGAGCTGAAATCACACATCCATCTAGGAGGTTTAAAATCCCTACAAGAGGTTACTTTACATCTTACAGTAAAGGGGTAATTTATTTATTAAAGTGCCCGTGCGGCAAAGAATATATTGGACAGACACGCAGATATATTAAGCTGCTTCTAAATGAACATTGCTCAGCGATACGAGTATATAAGACCAGAAGGGACGAGAAGCGATTGCTGCTGACAATACAAAAAAATTTGGTGAAAATACGATGGCACGTCATTTTTATCAATCAAGAAATGGGGTCTATGATCTCCGCTGGTGCGTACTTGAGGAGGTTGAGAATGGTAAAGGAATATCTTTAAAAAAAATGCCTTTAAAAAAAAGTCTAGATGGATATACAAGTTGGCAACTCTGTCCCCAAGGGGTAAAATGAACAAATTAATTGAAATGTCTTTCTCTGAAGTGTTGTAGACATAGGTACACCTTTGTTGTATTGGTGTATTTTTTTTTTAATTTTACATAGCGATTATTTATTAATGCTATTAAGTAATGGATTATAAATTGTTGAAAAATGAAAATGCTAAATATTCTCTATAAAATGGTGATTGTAGCAGGTACACACATGCATTAGAAAGAGTCGGTGTGCGCAGCCCCCGGCCGGACCCTATCTCCTAACTATTGTGCATGAAACTCTGAATTACATGGATCTTTAAGAAGACGGTATGAGCAATCGCAGTCACCACTATTAATAGCAAGTACTTTTACTGAAAAATGTTTTTGCACTAAGTTTGTGGATTATAAAATAAATAGTTGAAATTACAAAGGATTTATCAAGTCCGTGATGCTGATGATATAGATGGTGATTGTACTACACACAGCCTGCTACAGGAAACCAGGGAGTGAACTGAATCAGAAATGCAGGGGGCATGAGGCTTACATGTCTGAGAATGACAATGAACAGTGTTAGAAGGACTAAGGGGCAGAGAAGTCGTAGATTGTAACTGCAAAAGATTCTGGGACTTGTAGGAAATAGCTGCAGGAGAACTACTGACACTCACAACCAGGAAGTTTCACTAATCTTATGACAGATGAATAAGCAGGCAAAAGAGAAGAAAAGAAACCCATGAAGGTAGTGGAATATTCAATATAAATGCTGGTAACAGTGTTCTATGAAATCATTAAACTCCCGGATAACCCCTTTAAGTATATTTAACCCTTACTTTTAAACTCATCATTCACTCTGAAAAAAGTATTGAAATCCCTCATCTCACAAGATGGACTGCCAGCTGACTAAGGTATCAGGTTGCACACTGCCTATAGACATCTATGGAGAGTTCAGAGGGAATGCGGCTGAAGAGATCAAAAGACAGAGAGGCACACAAAGAGACAGGTCTAATCTCTACAACTCACCACAGTGCTTAATCTGCTGTTTACACTGCCTAGTACTACTCTGTATTGGGCTCTATACTACTGCTTCTGAGGAAGTGCTATAGAGATAAAGATGAGCAGGAACCCTCCCATTCTCTGTGAGTGTGTGTATGGGAGGTATCATAGCATCTAGTTTCTAGGTAGAAACTGAAAATTATACATATGACCTGCGAAGGGGAAAAAAGTGACACATACATGATATACCGCATAATGACAAGAGGTAGTATCACTCGTTTATGGACAGACACAACACCTTATCCAAACAGTTATCTGAAATGTCTAGTATGCTTAAACATCTATTGTCATTTCATGTTTTTGAACTTAATGGTTTTATAGACATTCTTAAATGTCCATTTTGGACAACTCTTATCATACCTCCCAAATTTTAGAGATTACAAAGAGGGACACATCACCAATATACACCGCTAACCACGCCCAAACACATGACATCACACCAAGACACACCGCTAACCACGCCCAAACACATGACAGAACACCAAGACACACCGCTAACCACGCCCAAACACATGACATCACACCAAGACACACCGCTAACCACGCCCAAACACTTACATGCCAACTTTTTAGACAGCCAAAAAAGGGACATATTTTCAGGATCACATTGTATCCAATGATAAAATATTAAGGCAGTTGTTATGTAATATACATCTAGGAAGCAATCAGATAACTTTCTAAAGCAAGATAGTCAGTTTATTGATGCAAATCTATTTCCCAAATGAAAAAGAGGGACATTTATAGAGCTAAGTGGAACAGAGGGACAATGGTTAAAAATAGGGACAATTGAGAGGTTATCCTGACCTTAAAGGAGTTTTCTCACTTGGCTGTTTCACTGAGTCGCAAGCAGTTTTTCACTCACTCTGTCTCCTCAGGCTGTGCGTGGTTCTATAGCAGTGATTAGCATATTTGGCATCTCTGTAAGTAGCTGAGCTTTTATACTAACAAGTGCAGGAGGTGTCAGTATAAACACAAGTTACATGTGCTGTGAGGATTGAAAACAATGGCTTACCTTTAATCTTGTTAGAGATAATTAGTTTGCTCCAGGGCTCAGTCCCTCCATGAGATGACGTCACTCCCTGCTCTAAGCTCTCTGTTCTAATCAGATAACAGAGTTATGGTTAGGGAACCCAGGAACCATAGAAACCTGAGTGCAATCAGAGCACATAAAATGTATGTGGTCAGGGAACCCAGGAACCATAGAAACCTGAGTGCAATCAGAGCACATAAAATGTATCTTATCTCATGACTAAAGTAAAATCTATTGACCAATGTATTTAGTGAAAGTCTTAATTTTACTGTCCCTTTGTGTTGAAAGCTAATCTTTGTAGTGAGCATACCCCTTTAATGTGTCTATCTGCTGGGACCCATAACAATTATCTGTAATCTGAGAGAAAATCTAGCAGAAAGTGTCCAATTTTCCTGCAGCACCACCACAGGAGAAGTAAAGCATTACACAGTGTCTGATTAAATTAGCGGGTTGTCCGCGTAATGCAGAACATTACAGGTCCTACAAAGCAAGAGAAGTTCTTTATGACCGCTTTGCTCTCTTACCATGAAATCAGGATTCTGGGCAGAAGACTCCCTCTGTTAACTCAGAATTCCCTACTAGGGTGTATGGGAAAGAGTTTCATAAGCTGGAGAACCCATTTCAATGGTTGGACTTTGGGCCAATTTAGGTATGAGAAGAGAACAGAGCAAATGTTTAATTGTATATTTTTTTTATTTTACTTTCTTCATTGTACAGAAGTCAAGTAAACTTGTATCTAATGCATTCAGGGTGACACTCATGAATGGGGCTGTGACATTTTTTTTGCGTGCTTTGAGCCAACCAAACTGTCGTAACCCTGTTCTATAGCGGTATGAATGGTTGTATGCCAAAACTTGCCGCGGTCTGCCAGACACAACACTTTTGAATGTGCCAAAGATGTGGGCGGCGTGTTGTGCCAGAGTTGTACAATGCGCCAAAAATGCAGCAAAGTTTGGCGTGAAACTGTCACACAAATCCATACCAGTTTCAAAGTGGCACAACTGAGACTACTTTTGGTGTAGAATGGGACACATTTATAAAGTGCTGTGAGACACTTTCATACATACTGTCAAATCGTACAATATTAAGAACAGAGATAGAAGAGGCGAGTCAGCGTCAAGTTCATACATGTTCCCATTGGTTTTATCACAACTATACTTCCCTCTGGTGAGAAAGTAAAGGAAGAGGGCTAGATATTGGGACGGTGGTTCACAGATACTGGAAGTATTGTAATTATGACTATGCCCACCAAGGGCCATCTTTTCGTTTTGGCACACTAGGCAGTTGCCCAGGGGCCCCACGAATATAGGGGTCCCATGTGGTGTATGTATGTTCCAGGAGTACAAAAAAAATATACCCTGTATCCCTTGGTTGGCTTTGCTTATTTAACTGTTTGTGTGTTTTTAGGATGTGCAAACAAATAAAAACCATAGTGGAGAAGGGGGCCAAAGGCTCCCTGCCCTGCCAAATAGTCTTATAGGCTGCAGGGTTCCGGTGTCCAGACAGAAGTGGTGTGATAATGTGGGGGTGCTTGGGGTTTTTTGAAGCATGGGCAAGTGTGATGTCATGTATTTGGGCAGGGCCCAATGCAGTGCAATGCCCAGGGGCCCATAATTCTGTTAAGACGGCTCTGTGCTCACCCTTAGAACCACCCAGCATGAAATGTCAATGTTCCGGTGTCAATTCTCTTATTTCAGAAAAATATTTCCAGGAAATGTGAACAAATGATATCACTGGTAATTGCTGGATAGGCAGAGATCTAATTGCCATTGCAGAACAAATCCCACCACACATTCTCTGAATTACTCATCATCACCATCCTGTGCTCCTATAGTACACTGGGTTCTCTGTGTTGGAGGCATAGAATTCCATCTCTTGAATCACTGCACAGAATTTGGTATCTAAATTTTAATCTTTGCTTCTGCGTCAAATTCTAATTATTTAGTGCATATGTTGACATGTATTGGCATTACAACCAGAATTGCTAAGTAACACTTCAACACATAGGGGAAACACTTCTATGTAGCTAATAAACAGTGGTGTTATATTTCATTTTTATTTTATATTTTTATTTTGTATTATTGTATTTTGTTATTGAAGTTTATATACATATTGGCAGAGTAATTGCATTTACTCTGCATACAAAATGCTATTAAATGGGAATCGTGCTATAGCATGACTGTACATACTTCTAAGACATCTAAGTGCTTGAACTGGATTGTATTATATTTTGATCATTTTATTATAAAGTATGTGTTCATAGTTTCTCCACTAGCACCAGTGTGACCTAGAAAGCAGATGAGATATTTATCACCCAAATGCAACTGCACAGTAATCCGGCCACTATCATAATGCATCCATTTCAAATCCATTTTTCATTTCTAATAGATACAGTGGTATTTTTTTTGCTTGTCTCTCGCTTAAATCACAGTAAAGACCTGGGAAACGGATTGTTCTCGCATAGTTTGTGCATGACCTAAGACGTGCCATCTTTATTTTTATTTCTCTTTCATGACCTTTCCTCTCCCTTAGGAACCAGTTGTGTAATATATTGCTGCGCTTACTATGGAAAAATGTATATAATCAGTGAAGCCACTTGCTATATGTATTATACATACAATGCAACTTTATCAAAGATGTAGATAGTGAAGATGATTCAAACATCGGTCATTCGTGGCCTGAGAAAATAATCACCCCCAGGTAATCAATTTTGGGTAATGCATGTGTCTGTCATGAGTTGTGCCAATGCCTATTAACTCTGTGGAATGGCAATAAAGGTTGAGTAAGAAAATAATTGTAGTGCAGATCAAAGAGGAGAGCCCCTACTGAGAGGTAAATGTATATACTGCCAATATTTCATCTTTCAGATCCATTCCGCCTCTTAACCTAATATGAACGCTATAAAGAAAAAAAGGCCCTGGAACTGTTATTGTGAAAGCCAAAAACTAATTAGTCAGAACTTCCCAATGTGTTCAGTGAAAAGTTACTTGAAATAATGGGCTACTTTCTGAAATTTTATAGGTTTACTGAGTCTAGTGTTCTCCGGTATTTCCTGTTGCTCTTGGTTGGGAAGATTGACAAAACTTTACAAGTCATCTTGAGTAACACACAAACCTTTCAATACAGGCAATAACTTGTGGTATCATAAAGTATACAAGTGCACTTGATGTAAAAACAAGGGGGGAGAAAAAAAAATGTCAGCGAGGCAATAACTGTATATATCACATGGCCATCAATATTTAGAGTGCTGGGCTTTCTCTGCTGGGCAGCGTGCCAAAAGAACACACAAAAGAGGATATAAAAGAGGGAATAAAGCAAACATGCCATATCACATACATTGTGTAAATATACAGGATACTTCATATCCTTTAATCACTTACAAATGTTATTATCACACAGACATGATACGTAAGGAGTGATATAAGCTGTGTGGGCTTTGTTCCTATAGAAGTGAAGAATAAAATACTATTCAATTCTTAGTGATTAGAGTCATAATGAACCTACTGCTGCAGCATCAAGACCTCCCATAGTACTGCTGAAGCAAACATAGATTATCATGTGTTGATGTAAGTTCAGATCAGTGAAACTGCAAAGGAACCAAATGCTGCCACCCTAATACTGATGCTTGCATATGGCTGTACTACAGTGGTATGAAACTGGCCCATGCATGCAGTTGTATTAAGGGACTCTCTGGGTTTTATGGAGCTGTAATGTTGCACCCACAAAAATGTTTGGGATCATACTGTACCTCAAAAATGCTTTATTATATGCAGGATAAATTGTGGCATACTCCATTGACTGCCCTATTACAGATGTATATCTTATATACATAAGAACAAATTACACCGGCGATAACTCTTCTACATACCTCCCAACTCAATATAGCAATGTTCCGGGCAATAGAATAGCTCAAAAATCACTATATATTTAAAGAATGATAAACACCTGATTCAATAGTGGTTAATTCACGATTAGTTCTTCTTTCCTAATCAGCTCTGTATATCACTCCAAAAGGTCATTTCAAAATCCACATAAAAGCACCAGAGGATAGAACACTTGGCACATACCTAAAAGCACCTTCCGTAAGCTGCATCCAATAGTACGATATCCACAGCGATCCACTTCACTGATAAAGTAAGGAACATTTGTGTTTGAATTGACCGAGCGCTCCGGCCGGCAGTGCTCAGGTCTCTAACACATATAGACT
Source organism: Phyllomedusa bahiana (assembly GCA_025379985.1). Classification (NCBI taxonomy): domain Eukaryota; kingdom Metazoa; phylum Chordata; class Amphibia; order Anura; family Hylidae; genus Phyllomedusa; species Phyllomedusa bahiana. Next base: position 59,512 of record JAODAL010000261.1, read on the forward strand.
AGCTGGCAAGCTGAGGTGACGTCACCTAGGCTATGAGGGCCTGTCCAATACAAAAATACCAACGCGTTTCGGAAGAACACATGACTTCCTTCATCAGGGCAGCATTGGAATCGCCAAGCTAGCAATAACTACCATCCCTTTCTTTTTGTCAGTTTAGATCCAGGTGATTAAATATAAAAACTTTTAATTTACATTTATTGTCAAAATATCAAAAAATCTCTAAATGCCCACCAGCATTATATAATCCTTAAAAATAATAAATCTCAAAAAATATAGTAGTAGTAGTAATAATAATAATAGTAATATATATATATTTTTTAGAATATAGAATTATTTTTTTATATTATTATTTTTATTATTATTATTATTATTACTAATACTACTATATTTTTTAGGGATTTATTATATATGTGCATATATATATTTTTAGACAATTATTTAGGGATTATTATTATTATTACTACTACTACTTTATTTTTTAGGGATTTATTATATATGTGCATATATATGTGTTTTTAGAGAATTATTTAGGGATTATTATTATTATTATTATTATTACTATTATATTTTTTATTACTATTATATTTTTTAGGGATTCATTATTTTTAAGGATTATATAACGTCAGTGAGCATTTAGAGATTGCGAAATTCACAAACGTTCCTTACTTTATCAGTGAAGTGGATCGCTGTGGATATCGTACTATCGGATGCAGCTTATGGAAGGTGCTTTTAGGTATGTGCCAAGTGTTCTATCCTCTGGTGTTTTTATGTGTATTTTGAAATGACTTTTTGGAGTGATATACGGAGCTGATTGGGAAAGAAGAGCTAATCGTGAATTAACCACTATTAAATCAGGTGTTTATCATTGTTTAAATCAATAGTGATTTTTTAGCTATTCTATTGCCCGGAATATTGCTATATTGAGTTGGGGGGTATGTAGAAGAGTTAGCGCTGGTATCATTTCTTCTTACGCATAATTGGTAATTAAAGTTTGGGAAGCAGGCAGAGTAATCCCTTGACATTTTTTCAGTAGCTCTCTCTTATATTGGCGCTTGTGCTTTATAATCTTTATGAGATGTATATCTTTGTAAAACCGTAATATAATCATACACCATACTGAAGCATGTTGTATACTTACAACTCTGCAGTATGAAACTACAGAGACTTCATGTGACTCAATAGAAATTGTGCACATGGCGCTTTATGTGCAGGAACAGACATGCTGTATCTAGCGGTTTGTCACTTATTTTGTAATGTACTGTACTTTTATACCATTGAATGCTCAAATCTGGCAGCACACAACCTGTGCTGCCAGAGATGAGTCCACTTAAATTGGTTGTCTCACCATGCTGTTTCACAGAGCCACAAGCAGCTTCAGACTCACACTTCCTGGTTACGCTGTGGGTGATTCTACAGCATTGATTGGCCTATCAGCTCTGCTATTCCTAGCTATACCTGTTAACATGTGACATGAGTGCATGAGATTTGTAAACTGTAGTGTAAAAGGTTATAGGGCTCTAAAGGGATAAAGCTCGTCAGTAGGTATTGTAAACAAACTCCTGGTTTTCAAAATAAGGAACAGAGCAGGGAATAAGTCAACATCCTACAATGCTTCAGTCTTCTAGAGCAGAGAGAGGTGGCCAGTAACTAAGGAAGCTTGCCTGCAAAAGTAGGAGATAAGAACTGCTGCTAACTCTGGAGGGAAGCAAAATCAGAACAGCAATGTATTTGGTAATAGCCTTTGCCTAAATGTTTAAAGCTAATTAATGAAACAAGAATAGCCCTTTAATTAATTAGCATGTGTCAGCCACGCCGACCCACCACTAACCACACCACCTGCTGCTAGTTCTGCCTATTACAATAAATAGAAAGAAAATGCAATAGGCAGTGGGTTGGCATTGCTAGTGGTGGGTGAATGTGGCAAAAGTTCACTCATGAATTAATTGGACTTATTTCTGGCAGAGCCTGCTGTATGTTGACAGATTTGAGCATTTAATTATTTAAAACTACAGTATGGTGCACAATAAGTGACAGACTACCCTGCCCTTTAAAGGGGTTGTATCGTTTCATTAAATGGTCTTTAGAATAAGGGGACAGTGAAAACAAGCAACTTTGCAATTGGATGTCATAAGCAAAGCTGCCTTGTTCTCACAGTGTCCCTTATCTTGTGTTTTTGTTTACACTGATATCCAGTGTGGGTCTAATCCCTCCTCCTTGTATTTCACTAGCTGAGAGCTCATTTACATTCTGTTCTGCCCCAGGTCCTATTCACGGGAGCGAGCATTCCGGTGTCTCTCACTCAGAGTAAGGGACCGTCACATTTTCACTCTGTACAGCCAGAAGAAACAGAATAACACTGAAGGACTTACACAATCAGGAAACAGCAAAATTGTGTATGGATCCCTGCCTGACTCAGAGTTAGGGGCCGTAGCAATTTCTCTCTGCACACCTAGCAGAAACAGACTGCAGCAGATTCTACAATGAGAAAACATAACAGTTTTGTCTCGGTGCCTAACTCTCCTGCATTGAAGGGAGATCTTAGCCATTCATAGAGCTGGATTTAACGCCTAACATATATCCAGCTGTGAGAGGAGAAGAGATCACTGCTCAGTCTAGACTGAATGCAGCATGTGGTAGGTATACAACTCTTACAAAATAAGACTGCATAGGGAAAGACACAGTGACATGTGGACTCAGAGGAGGGGGGGGGGAGTCTCCGGAGCCCGCATTAACAGTGACGGGGGGATGATGTCACCCAGCTGGGAGGGGAAGAAATGCCCCTGCATTTCTAGAGTTGAGACGCTGAGAGCAGTATGAATTAGCTGAACTAAGGAGCGATACATCCCCTGTAAGGTTGTATTCCCAACTAAGACCCATCTATCAGATATTCCTGAAACTCTTTGTGGAATACCACTTTCGATGAAAGGAGGTGCTTAAGGCACATTATTTTCAACATACAATGGTCATTCATGAGACATTGAATGTTGAGTGTGGTTTCAAGAGTCAAACATATTAGACAGAACTCGACAGAGCCTACTAATTTTGGCTGTATCAGCCAACAATCTAATGTGTATGGAGGGCATCACACAGCGGATGTTAGAGGAGAATAGGATCAAGCTTGTTGTACTTCAACATGACCAACCTATATTTCCACATATGGAGATAATCCCTTTTCCCTTAGGGTGTTTTCAGTTATATTAAGAGTGCTTTCACACGGTGCATGTTAGTGTATTTTTGATGCAATTTCTTATGCGAAAGGGCACTATCTAAACTGCCTTTATTGCTTTACATTTCTGCAGGTTGAAAAAATGCACAAAGAACGCACCATGTGAAAGCACTCTTAATATAACTGAAAGAAACTTGCTGGTAGTAAAGGCAGTTTAATTGCTGTGCAGTACTGCAAGTGGAAAAATGCACCATGTGAAAGCACTCTAATGCGTTTTTATGGGTTACTAGAGAGAAATAATCTCAAGCATTATTTATTGCGTTTGGCCTTAAATTACTATGGGCGACATGTATGAATGGGGCTGAGCCAGTTTTCTAGTGTACTTTGAGCCAAAAGGAATGTATGAACAGGTGCACTCCAAACTTTGGCACGATAAGTCCCTTTGTAATGTGCCAAAGATTGGAGGCGTTCTGGGGGTGTCGCACCACATTCATAGAAGTCACATCTAAAGGTGGTGACTGCCTGAGTTGTCGTATTGGCACTACACTGCGCCTGTATGTATGACCTGCAGAAGAACAGGTTCATACATTCTGGCGCATTCTACACTACCTTAAAGCTAGTTAGAACTGGCCTGTCAGTTCCAGGATTCATACATGTCGCCCTATGTGTGCTTTCTCTGCTGGTAGGTAAAAAAGAGAGCTTCAGTGAACTGGAGTTTAGCAGTCGTTTGTATTTTATGAGTAAGAGACCAATCTCCAAATTTATTCTGAAAGTATTTTCATAGTAAAATTACTTTTAAATACTGTAATCCAGTATAGTTAATTGAAAAATATGTTGGAAAACCTGAATATTAAAACTATTGCTACAAAGCTCTGATTGGTTGCTATGCGCAACCAGGACAGTCTTACAATTAGAAAGTTTTCATGAATGAGGCTCAAAGTGTCTATTGCCCAAAAGACAGTAGCATACTTTGCTTGTATCAAAATGTATTTCTTAAAAGTTTTGCATAGCCTTTTTTTATTCTTAAAAGACCAAAAACTGGATTTATGCTGTTTATAGACCATAAAAACCATTAAAAAGTACTAAAAAAGCTGAGATAATTTTTGTGTAGGGAAGTGCATTATCTGTCAAATTTATCTTTGCTACATCCATATCAGACTGAAAAAAGCAGGAAAAAATAAATAATAATGAAAATTAAAAAATGGCTATATATGCATATATACATACACACATACAGTTGAAACCAGAAGTTTACATACACTATATAAAAAGACACACATGCATGTTTATGCAGAATAAACCTTACCTGTTTTAGGTCAATTAGGAACCAAAATGATTTATATTTGCCAAAAGAATTTTTAAGGCATTTTTTATTGATTTCTGCAAAGTCTAAAGTTTACATACACTAGGATTACTAAGCCTTTAAATAATTTGGGACAGCCCATGTGATGATGTCATGTCTTTGGAAGCTTCTGATTTATTGGCAACATCTGAGTTAGAGACACACCTGTGGATGTATTTTAATTCACACCAGAAACACACTGCTTCATGGGAAAGTCTAAAGAAATCAGCCAAGATATCAGGAAGAGAATTGTGGACTGGCAAAAGTCTGGTTCATCCTTGGGTACAATCTCCAGATACCTGAAGGTGACTCGTTCATCTATACAAAAATGATACAGAAGTACAAACAAGATGGGAATGTCCAGCCATCATACTGCTCAGGAAGGAAACAGGTTCTGTGTCTCAGATGTGAACATGCTTTGGTCCGACATGTGCATATCAACCCAAGAACAAAAGCAAAAAACCTTGTGAAAATGCTGACAGAAGCTGGTCAGATTGTGTCATTATCCACAGTAAAACAAGTACTGTATCAACATGGGCTGAAAAGCCACTCTGCCAGGAAGAAGCCATTACTCCAAAAGAAACATACAAAAGCCAGATTCGTGTTTGTAAATGCACTGGAAAAAATACCTACATTTTTGGAGACATGTCCTGTGGTCTGACAAAACTAAAATTTAACTGTTTGGCCATAATGACCATTGTTACGTTTCAAGGATAAAGGGAGAAGCTTGGAAGCCTAAGAACACCATCCCAATTGTAAAACATTGAGTGGCAGCATAATGTTGTGGGGTTGTTTTGCTGCAGGAAGAATTTGTGCACTTCACAAAATAAGGGAAAGCATGAGGAAAAGAAGATTATGTGGCAATACTGAAGCAACATCTCTAGACATCAGCCAGGAAGTTAAAGCTTGGGCGGAAATCGGTCTTCCAAATGGACAATGACAAGAAGCATACTGCCAAACTGGTTACAAAGTGGCTTAAGGATAACAAAGTCAATGTTTTGGAGTGACCATCAAAAAGCCCTGATCTCAATCCTATAGAAAATTTATGGGCAAAGCTGAAAAGGCAGGCACCAGTTCTGTCTGGAGGAATGGGCCAAAATTCCTACCAACTATTATGAGAAGCTTGTGGAAGGATCTCTCTCTCTTATTATTCTGGAATTTGGCAAATATAACTAATTTTGTTAATCGTAATTGACCTAAAACGACCTTTGACGAAGCTAATAGCGAAACGTACGTCGGGGTTTGCAGCCCTGTCCATTGATCTATTGCAGATTGAGTTTTAAAAAAACCTTTTTTAAATTTATTGTGTGTACCATTTTTATTACACAAAACATATTTTTTCCTGTATTTACATAGTTTTAAAAATATTTTTTAATCATGTATAGTGAATATATTGGATCTGGTTTAAATGTTGAATATTTTCTTATATAGGGGGGTTTTTTTTTATCTTTTTTTAAATTTTGATCTAAAAAAAATTTCCCAAAATTTTTTATTTTTTTGGGGTTGTGGGGGATGATTTTTTTTGGATTTTAATGGTATATTTATCCCATCACCAAAGTATTAGTATTTTTGATATTGTGAAAAGGCCCAACTACGGTATTTACCTATTTCGCCACTGGGTGGAGTTAAACCCAGTTCTCTAGGGCAAAAAGCCACCAAGGAAAAACCGGGCCCTTTTGGTGGGTTTAAAAGACCGTTTTCATGTTTTGGGCCCACCTAAAAAAAGGGTTTGGTTGGCAATGGAGTAAAAATTAGGGGGGTTTTCCCAGCCGTTTTCCTGGGTCGGCTTTTAAATTGGGGGAAAAGAAAATGTTCGGGTGGGTGCCCTACTCCCCCGGGGCCAGGCCGGGTTTTGGGATAGGGCTTTTTTTTTTCCTATAAAATTTTGGCCATCAGGTATAGGGGGGGGTTCCTGCTCCCTGATTGGGGAAAGCATAGGGGAAGCTGGCAAGAGGCTCGGGGCCCCCGAGGCTTGGGGAAAGCCGGGAAACAAGGAGAGTCGGGGGAGGACTCTGGTTTTTTTGGAGGGGCTGTGCAGTAGCAAAAACCCCCGGGTAGTAGAGGGAACCTCTAAGTTATTTAGGGCCCAAAGGGCCTGGGTTTTTTATTTGTGGTTTTTTTTTCCTGTACATTCCCTGTCCTAAATAAAACTGGTTGACCCATTTTAAACCCGAAGCCGGGTTTCTAGTGCCTTACCGTTTCAAACCCAAGGACCGACCGGAGCGCAAACCCCCTACCTTCCAAGATGGCGGCCAAAGCGTGAGTGAAAGCTTAAAATTTGGTGGAGGATCCGGGGGGCAAGTTTGGCAACAGGGGCCCGGAAAAAAGGTGGGCACAAACGTGGGCCTGAAGGGGCGTTTGGGGGAATCCTGCAAAGGGGTTGCAGCAAGATTTTAAACCAGGCGGGAGGCCTGAGGTAAGCAGTGCTGCTAAAGAAGAACACCCGGGAAAACAGACGGTGCTGAAACCCGAAAGACTTCTGAGTGTTCCTTTTGCTGCCCGGGGTAAGCACAGCACTAGCGTAAAAAACGGCGGGGGAGGAAAAGTGGCCTCCCTTTTGGGGGCCCTTTGAGGGGTTTTGGGCTGCCGCCAAGAACTGCCAAGACAAGGGGGAAAGATTCGGGGGCCGGGGTCTTACGGAAAAACCGCAGAAAAGTTTTCTGTCCCTTGCCCCGGGGAAGAAACCATTTTCCCAAAAAGGGTTTAAAGGCAATAAACCCTGGCATTGAGGGGGTTAAGTCCTGAAGGGAAAGGAGCCCTGCTGCCCTCCCAAAAAAACCCCGGGGGTTTCCCCCCCAAAAAAAAAGGGGAAAAAAAAAAAATTCCCCTTTAAAAACCCCACCCCCCCCCCGGGGGGGGGCCCGCCAAAAGGGGGGAAAAACCCGGGGTTTTGGGGGGGCCCCCAATTGGGGGGGGGGGGGGGGGGGGGGGGGGCCCCCCCCCCTTTTTAAAAAACCCCCCCCCAAATTTTGGGAACCCCCCCGGGGCCGGTTGGGGGGTGTTTTTTTTTTGGGGGGCCCCTTTTTTTTTTAAAAAAATTTTTTTTTTTAATTTCCCTTTGGGGGGGGGTTTTTGGGGGCCCCCCGGGGATTTTTGGAAACCCCCCGGGGAAAAAATTCCCAAAACGGGCCCCGTGGGGGAAAAAAAAGGGGGGGGGTTTTTTTTTAAAAAAGGGGCTTTTAAAAAACCCAAAAAAAATTTTTTTTTAAAAAAAAAGGGGGGGAAAATTTTTTCCCCCCCCGGGGGGGGGGCCCAAAAAAAAGCAAACCCCCTTTAAAACCCTTTAAAAAAAAAAGGGGGGGGGGGGGGGGCCCCCCCGGGGAATTTCCCCCCTTTTTAGGTTTTTTTTTCCCCCCCGGGGGAAAAAAGGGCCCCCCTTTGGGGAAAAGGGAAAAACCCCGGGGGTTTGGTTTTGGGGGAAAAAAAATGAAAAATTTTTTTTAAAGGTTTTAAAAAGGGGTTTCCCCCCCAAATTATTTCC
>JAODAL010000261.1:72500-277500 GCA_025379985.1 Phyllomedusa bahiana
TAAAAATAGGTAATGGTCACAGTTCGCCTCCTCCACCTCCCTGCAGAGGTCACAGAGCATGCCCACAGACATATTGAGGAATCGGTCAGAGGCACACGAGTAGACACCGACTGAGTGAAGCCTCGACGCTGCTCCCAACCTACTGTCCCTGCCTTTTGGTGGTGCCTGACTCCTTAACAGGTCGACCCCAACCGAAGACTGCAAGATACACTCAGTAGGTGAATACATAAGACGCAGGCAAAACAAACACTAAACACAATAACAGAAGGTCAAACTAGCCAGGTCAGCAACAGTTGGCATAAACAGTACAGAATAACTAAAGCTGAGGAATAGTTGGTAATTAAGCCAAGGTCAGGTAACAGATTAAGCAAGAAGAGTAACAAGCTAGCTTACAGGTACAAAAGGTAACCATTATAGCAGGCAAGGAGAAATAGCATATGAACCCTTTTATAACAGACCAGAGAACAAAGAACAGAGGTGATAGGTGGAAGCAACAACAAACCAAGTTAAAATACAAGGCTGTCAATCAAAAAGACTTGCAAGGAAATAAGTTAACTAGCCAAGTGCTCTAGGACACTGACTACAGGCTTTGGCCAGGAATCAATTAACAGAGCAAAGTATGACAGTGTTCACACTAGTAAAAACAAATATAAAGAAACTATGGCCGAAACAGCGTTTGTAGGAACAGCCATTGCCATCGACCAGAGCTCAAAGCTAGGGGTCTATCAGGCACAAACATGTCACATATCACATCATTTTCTTTTGATTACACCAAATCCGTGGAACTGCAGAAACAGCAGCACAGGCAGGATGGCTCCATCCTATGTGATCTCCATAATCATATAAAGAGAATATAATACACAATATAATACAAAATTAAGCAGAAAATTAAGGCAGGTTAGCATAATAAGTCTATTGCAAAAATAAATCGTTATATAGTAATAAAGTAATATTTAATGATAATTGTCAACTATAAGGGTTAAACACTACTGTACAGCTTAATCAAACACTTACCATTCAGGTTATAAATTGAGCATAATACATACCCCAACAGTCCACAGATCCAGGAACAGCAATGCTGCCATTCCTGATCAACTATGGGCTATAATCCCAACACCACACACAAAAAGTTCTCTCTATAGTGGTGCCTGAAATTACAATGGCCTCAGGATACAATATTTTTAACATGCAATGGTCTTTCCTGGGATATTGTAGGTTGAATGTGGTTTCCAGATACAGTGTCCCAGACATTGATGCAGCCAATGATCAGCAATATTTAGTTATTCTTCTGTATTAGTGAAGTGCATGCAGTGATGTAGCTAGAACGTTTGATGCCCTGGGCTGTTGCTAAGTTTGCCGCCCCCTTTTTACAGACTGCATCCCCACCAGGGGTGTAACTAGAAATGGCAGGGCCCCATAGCAAACTTTACAATCCATAAAAAAAAATAAAAAATTAACTTATCATGTGTTCCGTCAACAATGACAGAAAAAATAGTGTATACCAGACACATCCTGCACACACCACTCACACGTCGGCCTCATCCCACACATGCCAGCCACTCACATGCCTGTCACATCCCGCACACGCCAGCCACTCACATGCCGGTCACATCACGCACACGCCAGCCACTCACATGCCGGTCACATCCCGCACACACCAGCCACTCACATGCCAGTCACATCCCGCATGCACCAGCCACTCACATGCCAGTCACATCCCGCATGCACCAGCCACTCAAATGCCGGTCACATCCCGCACACGCCAGCCACTCACATGCCGGTCACATCCCACACACGCCAGCCACTCACACGCCGGTCACATCCCGCACACGCCAGCCACTCACATGCCAGTCACATCCCGCACACGCCAGCCACATCCTGCACATGCCAGCCACTCACATGCCGGTCACATCCCGCACACGCCAGCCACTCACATCTCACACACACCAGTCACTCACACATCAGCCACATCCCGCACACGTACTGATATTTCTGATATTATTGGATGACAATTCCTTGACTGTTTACATAGATTTTTTTTTCTGCTGTGGGAGCATCACCCTATACCCTACACTGAGTGCTGGTCACATATGTAGATAATACATACATACAAACATCACACATCTACATACACACAGATATATATTCAGACTACAGACACACATATATACAGTTAAATCCATACACACATATATACAGTCATATACACATACTTACCTGTATGCAATGCAGCTGTCTTATTCAGTCCAGACGTCTCAGGAAGACACAGGGTGGTTAAGGAAAGGACACATGGCAGCAGCTTCCTGCTCTCAGCTGGCAGTGCAGACACCCCTCCTCCATTGTCCCGACTGTGCCTTTACGGAGACACCGAGGGGGCCGCAAACAGTACAGAGGAAAGGGGAGGAGGGGACTGCAGGGGGAGCAGCTCTTTTTAAATTTTATCAGCTCCGTGGAGCTGTGAGGTGACCGGGCTCCCCCTAGTGACTGTACGTATGTTATGACAGGGCAAGGCCGGCAGTAAAAATAAAGTTCCTTCTTGCTGCCGGCCGGGCCTCCAGGGAGTGCGGGCCCCGTAGCAGTCGCCAATCCTGCTTCGGCGGTAGTTTCGCCACTGATCCCCCCTTATTCAGGCTATGCCTCTATTTTGCAGGGCCTTCCCCGCACATGTAAAGTAGAATTGCCACTGTGTCAGGACTTTATTTATCACTTTTCATTCTGTTTTTTGTGACACCTGATGAAAAAGGTAATTCTGGCATGGCTGTTATTTATTTTTTCTAACGTTCACTGTATGGATTAAATAACATAATTTTAGAGATTGGATTGTTAAGGACAATTATCTCTACCCTTTTTTTAAATAAATTGTATTTTTCATCGGCGTCTTAAGGGTTTTGTGCTTGTTATTTTATTTATTTTTCGAATTTGTTTAAACAATTTTTATTAATTTGCTTTTTTTAGGGACTAGACTATGTGATCTCTTGATCACTTTTATAATATATAGCAACACTTTACTGTGTTACTGTGTATCACACTGTATGCGACAGGCAGCCTAATAAACTCTGTCTGTGGCAGAGCCTAATAGGCTCCTGTATATGGCAAACCCGGAGGCCATTATTTAGCCTATGGCTGCCATCACAGCCAAGGGCACCCTGCGATAGTCTTTCACGTGTGTCCATGGGTGACAAAGGAAGCCCCCTCCCTCTGTTAGCCACCTAGATGCTGTGAACACTACTGAACGCTGCATCTATTTGGGTTAAATGGCTGGAATTGAAGCTAGCTCTGTTCCCTGTGCGAGCCCAGCTATACTGCACCACCTGAGCATTGTACATGGCTTCCCGGAGACCTGCCGCCCAGGAAATACAGCCCCTCGCTAGATACGCCAGTGAGTGCATGCCCTGATTGGTGGTCTAGTAGCTCCTCTCTACAGTACAGTGAGCAACTCCATGTTCTATTTTTTATGTGTCAGGATGAGCAGCTTCTTTGGGCACCAGGTGAAGGTGGCCCCACTTTTTTTCTGGTACATTCTATATAAAGTAAATGAGCCAAAGGAGTTCCTATCCTCAAAGTAGAAAGTGATGCACAGATTCCAGCAGCTATTTCTGACTGTTGTATGCAAGGACTTTGTCCATATTAGTTATCTGCATAACTTTCATTATTCTTCATTTTACATTATGTTAGGTGCTTCAGAACCAATTACCAATTTTCCATAGTTATGGTTTCAACATACAATGGTTGTCTTGGAATCAATTAATATTGTGTGCTGAGGGACCACTGTAATACTGACTGTACTCTAGCAGTCAATAAGTAAAATGGTCCGGCCACAACTTAAAGGAAAGGGTCAACTACTTCCTTATTGTTTAACTCATGTTTTTATGTTAAACACATTTTTTTATACTTTTTGGTTATGTTTTGTAAATTCTCCATATCACTATTAATATTAAATAGTACAGAGAGATTTTCAGTAGTCTGCTCATTATCAGCACAAGCAGGTTTAGACTGAAAGGTGAATAGATAACACTGGATCCACTAGTCACAATAGGAGATAGTCACAGCTCCCCCTCTCACCCTCCCTGCACACTGACTTTTTCCCAGGTCACAGAGCATGACTAGAAAACTCTCCTATAGAAGTCAATGGGACTAATCCAGTCCATAGGCTTCTATGTCCATGAAGCTGCTGTAAAGCAACTCTCTAAATGCTGTTAAAGCAGTGCAGAAACAATGCTGTCCCCACAATCATATATAGATGACTGAATTGAGAAATCTACAATCAGAAAATAAAAATGGCTAAGAAGAAAAGAATATGGATCAGTGTCTTGTTTTAATAAGTAAAATAAAAAGATTCCCTTTAAATTCACAAACTTAGGGGCTCTGTAGGGTAACAACACAAAACTGTTAAAATGTTGGGCTTTATCATATGGTACAAAGATACAGCACTTAAAAGTTACAAATAAAAAAAAAAGAAATATACAAAAAAAAGGAGAGAGAAATAGAAAGGTTTAATACATAAAGATTCTATATGGTAAAATCTTTTAAATTGGGTCCTAAACTTGTGTCATCACAGTGAGAATGGACTGTTATAATTATACACTCTATCACTATGGGGGGTTGGAAGAACAATCCCCTACTCCCTTGGTTAGCCACTTATCGCTAACATTTAGGGCGGCATGTATGAAATTTGGTGTGTATATTATAATAGCATAGACTGAGCCTGATTTAAGAGCACTAACTACAGCAGATCATAAATCATACGCATTCTAGTGCTTGTTAAGACAATTCTGGCTCAGGTGTAACACTTTGAAAGTGGTTTACCTGTTCTAGCAGTAATGTGCCTAGAAATGTCGTAGCAAAGCTATAAATCTATAGCTTCGCAACGGTTCTGGTGCATTACAAAGTGCCGCGGGGGCTATGTAGTGCGCCTGATAATGGCATGCGGGACATTTGAATATGTAGCAAACGGGGACGTGCCAGATAGTGGGCTGGAAAGATGCTAGATATATGGCGCAGCCCTGTTCATACATGTCTCCCTTAGTGGTTATGAAATATTATAGAACATATCTTTATCCCCATATAAAAAAACGTATAATGACAAGTATCTTTTCATAAGCCATAAATCAAAAAAATTATTTTACGAGGTGTTAAAAGGGTAGGACGATTGCATTGCTAACACTTCACAGCCAGTACCCAACCAGATGTTAATGACATGAGGACAGGTCTAAAGAGTGTTTGTTCATAACACAATTTTGGAGACTGGAGCTGGTGCAAGGAATTGATTTGTAAATAAGGTACTATGTTAGTCACATTGTTTCCAGTCTAGGGTTATCTATCTATCTATCTATTTATCTATCTATCTAGCTAGCTAGCTAGCTATCTATCTATCCCATATCTATCTATCTATCCCATATCTATCTATCTATCTATCTATCTATCTATCCCATATCTATCTATCTATCTATCTATCCCATATCTATCTATCTATCCCATATCTATCTATCTATCCCATATCTATCTATCTATCCCATATCTATCTACCTACCTACCTATCTATCTATCTATCTATCCCATATCTATCCATCTACCTATCTATCTACGCTCACCGGCCACTTTATTAGGTACACCTGTCCAACTGCTCGTTAACACTTAATTTCTAATCAGCCAATCACATGGCGGCAACTCAGTGCATTTAGGCATGTAGACATGGTCAAGACAATCTCCTGCAGTTCAAACCGAGCATCAGTATGGGGAAGAAAGGTGATTTGAGTGCCTTTGAACGTGGCATGGTTGTTGGTGCCAGAAGGGCTGGTCTGAGTATTTCAGAAACTGCTGATCTCCTGGGATTTTCACGCACAACCATCTCTAGGGTTTACAGAGAATGGTCCGAAAAAGAAAAAAAACATCCAGTGAGCGGCAGTCCTGTGGGCGGAATTCCCTTGTTGATGCCAGAGGTCAAAGGAGAATGGGCAGACTGGTTCGAACTGATAGAAAGGCAACAGTGACTCAAATAGCCACCCGTTACAACCAAGGTAGGCAGAAGAGCATCTCTGAACGCACAGTACGGCGAACTTTGAGGCAGAGGGGCTACAGCAGCAGATGACCACACCGGGTGCCAAACTCCTTTCAGCTAAGAACAGGAAACTGAGGCTCCAATTTGCCCAAGCTCATCGAAATTGGACAGTAGAAGATTGGAAAAACGTTGCCTGTCTGATGAGTCTCGATTTCTGCTGCGACATTCGGATGGTAGGGTCAGAATTTGGCGTCAACAACATGAAAGCATGGATCCATCCTGCCTTGTATCAACTGTTCAGGCTGGTGGTGGTGGTGTCATGGTGTGGGGAATATTTTCGTGGCACTCTTTGGGCCCCTTGGTACCAATTGAGCATCGTTGCAACGCCACAGCCTACCTGAGTATTGTTGCTGACCATGTCCATCCCTTTATGACCACAATGTACCCAACATCTGATGGCTACTTTCAGCAGGATAATGCGCCATGTCATAAAGCTGGAATCATCTCAGACTGGTTTCTTGAACATGAGGAATGCTTCCAGCACCTTGTTGAATCTATACCACGAAGAATTGAGGCAGTTCTGAAAGGCAAAAGGGGTCCAACCCGTTACTAGCAGGTGTACTAATAAAGTGGCGTGATGTATATCCCATATCTACTATCTATCTAATCTATCTATCTATCTATCTATCTATCTATCTATCTATCTATTATCTCTCTAACTATCTATCTATCTATCTATCTATCTATCTATCTATCTATCTATCCCATATCTATCTACCTATCTATCTATCTATCTATCTATCCCCTATCTATCTACCTATCTATCTCATATCTATCTACCTATCTATCTATCCCATATCTATCTATCTACCTATCTATCACATTTCTATCTATCTATCTATCTATCTATCTATCTATCTATTCCATATCTATCCATCTACCTATCTATCTATATCCCATATCTATCTATCTATCTATCTATCTATCTATCTATCTATCTATCTATCTATCTATCTATCTTCACTACGACAATTTAGTGAGACCTAAAATGTTGGTATTACATGTCCTTATAAGAACTAATACTTCAATTAGGAATATATAGAATTCCTAATAGGAAATGTCTTTTATATGCTACTCCTGAATAAACACATCAGATGTACTGTTTCTTTTGGACTCCAGTGACTTATGTTCATTAGCTTTCCCTGAAATGCCTACAAGAGCTTACAATGTGGTATGTATAGGGCACTAGGTAACCTAGTATCTCAAACTTTGTTTCTTTACTTCAAACATGGTAATAAAATGCAAAAAAAGTCTACCTCCAATTATAAGTAAATGTTAATATATTATGGCATTTACTAACAGACACCTCTTTGGAATATAAATTAGAGGACAATGTCCCCCTAATAATGTCTACCAGACATCCCTACTTTACTGTTGCACACCTACAGGAGACACACTCACTGTCATAGGTTTCCAGGTTGGAAACCTTGGTCTATGCTAGAAGCTTAGTAGCAGAGGCCAACAAAAGCAAACAGGTGCCTAGAAGGCAGGAGATGTCCACTCAGCATCATAACTGGAGGAAAGTCGGCATTTATGAAGCAATACAGCATAGGTTTCCAGAGGGGAGCATTATTGAATGAACAAACAATGCTTTATTGGAATGTGGCAAAGGGCCTTATATTACAAAGTGCCATAACACTGAAATGTCTAATGAGCTAAGGATTCTCTTAGGCTATGTTCATAGGCTGAGAACAATGCTGTACTAATCCTTAAAGGGAATGTGTTGTCAAAAAAGGACTTATTGTTTAACTCACATTTTTATGTTAAACACATTTTTTAGGAATTTTTGGTTATGTTTTTTTTAAAATTTTCCATATCACTTTTGGTATTTTTTATTGATTCTTAAGTCCTGCAGTTGTCACTTTGGCCACTAAGCCTAATAATCGTCTGGCAATTCCTGTTCTGTTTAGAGAGCTTTTCAGCAGTGTGCTCATTATCAGTACAAGAAGGGTCAACCTGAAAGAAGACACCATTGTGTACAGATAACACAGAATCCACCAGTCACAAGAGGAGATGTCACAGCTCCCCCTCTCCCCTCCCTTCACAGTGAAAACTCTCCTATACAAGTCTATGGGACAGAATCTGTCTTAAGAATCCTATGTGCATGAAGCTGCTGTAACGTATCTCTCTGACTGCTGTTAAAGCATTGCAAGCAAGAATGTCTTCCCCACAATCATATATAGACGGCTGAATAGAGAAATCTACAATCAGGAAATAAAAACGGCTAAGAGGAAAATAATATGGATCAGGGGCTTGATTTAATAAGTAGAAAAAAATTGGCGACAGATTCCCTTTAAGTAACAGGTAAGTGCTGACTAACCTTAGGCAAAGAGAAGAACACATTTCAGGGGTACAATGAGACAAAGCACAGAATCAAGTTAATCTTGCCTAAGGTTTTCACTGATTCTTTGGCTGGAAATAGATTTTACATACTTACACCATTTGACATTTTCCCCTCTAACACTTCCATGAACTTCTGACCTGAAAGAGCTATATCACAGTAAATTGTATTCTCTTCATATTGTTGGTGTTTCATTGAGTTATAGATGAGATTGAACTTGTCAGGTTTGCGCCTTTGTTTTTTGCAGATGACAGAACTAATTGTAAAAACTGACAATGAAAAAAATGAAACAGCCGTTGGAGAATTCAGATGGCTTTGAAATAAATTGCATCAATTACTGACTTTTAATTAAAAGGAAATAGCTGTATGCTGGATGATGTCAATCTAGTATCCAATTTGATGAAAATTTTATTATAGGGTACAATCAGTATGATTTTGTCTGCTGTATTTTCTCTAGGTAAAAGCAATACTTTTGCGTAAAGGGGTTGTCACACTACAAGGATTGCTTTTAATGTTAAAGATCTTGCAAAAACAAGTGACTTTGTAATATATGTCCATTAACAGTGTCCTACCTATTCCTAGATATCCCCTCTTGTATGGGCTGCATCAGCTCCTCATTTCACTATAGCTACAGACCTGTTTGATCTCTCCTGATAGGCTGCCAGCACTGGTTGCTATAGCTACAGACCTGGCTTCTACTGCAGCCTAGTAGAAGCCAGTAAACACGCCCCTGAATTCAAAGTGAAACCAAGAAAACAGGACTGAGGTGACATGATGAATCAATGTAGTGAGACAACGCCTTTAAGTGTCCACCCTTGGATGTTGTTTTGTTTTGTAAGGCTTAATACACACAACCATATTATAGTTCTGTACAATATATAAGTTGCATGAAGCTGCAATACAGTAGCATGAAAAGACAGTACCCTTGTGTGGCTCCAGTTTCAGTTTTTCACAGGAATTTAAATATCCTGTGTGCTCTTTTATGCTCCATATTCTAGAGGTATTCCCTCCTATGAGTATTATACTTTATAGACTACGTGCACACGTCATGTCTGTGTTATTTTACTACTGTGACCTTAATATGTGCATTATCTCTGTGCTGTCACTGTTAACACTGTCCGTGTGCTGTGTTCATTACAATGGCAATGTACATTTAGTGTGACATCACTGTGTCAATCATCCTTCCACCATAACTATATTGTCGACATTGTCGCAGCATTGTGACATTACTGTGTGCATTATTTCTGTGCTGTAACATCACTATAAGCACTGCCTCTGTGCTGTGTACATTATGCTTACACTGTGATCTCAGTGTACGTTATCACTTTAGTGGGCACATCTGTGTCAATTATCCCTGTACTGTAATTACAGTATATTGTCTGCATTGGTCCATTATTGTGACATGACTGTATGCATTATTTCTGTGCTATAACATTCCTGTTAGCACTGGTCTGTGTACATTATGTTTACACCGTGACCTCACGGTGTACATTATACCTTTATGGTGACATCACGGTGCCAATTATCTCTGTACTGTAAATGTGTTGTCTGCATTTTCCCGGTATTTTGACATTAATGTGTGCGCCTCTCTTGCACTGTGAGCTTGTTATTCCAGTATTGTAATACTACTGTGTGCATTATCCAAGTACTACAGCATAATAGCATCTTGTTCATTATCCCTGCAACGTGACCTAAATATATGCAGAGTACAAAGTACCTGCAACTGCCAGTGGATCCTAAAACAGCTATAGGGTAAGGTGGCTACCTAGCTCTATACTCAAATATGGAAAGCTAAGGTGGGGGGAGGTGTTTCAATTTCCAAGACTTGCTATCACTTTATGATTGGCTTGGGTCTGGCTTCTTGCATCCACAATGGTTTTCAGAATTAAGGCTATGTTCACACGGCTTAAAATGGGCCGTATTTCGGTCCGTAATTACGCGCCAAAGTACGCCAATTACGGGCCGAAAACGGCCCATTCATTACGGTAATTCACAGTTCTCATAGAGAACTATGGATTACGTCTCCTCTCCCCGCCCGGCGAATCCGCCGGGCGGGGAGATAATTGACATGTCACTTTCTAGCGGCGTATACGCGCCGCTAGCAGTGATAGTCTATGGGCCGGCGAAGTGCCGGCCCCCTGCTTACTTCCCCGCTCCCGCCCCGCCCCCGTCCACACGGCGTAATTGCGGGGCGTAATTACGTCCCGCAATGAAGCCGTGTGAACATAGCCTTAAGGTGCTAAAAAAGCACTTCGGCTCCTTCCCTGCACAGAAGTACCTGGTCATCTGCTGTGCTGGGAACCTGCAGAACAGCTCCATGCAAGGGAATAGAGACGACAATAGTTGTCCGGTGACCTGGAATGCCACTTTGCACATGTAATATCATGTAAATACTTGTAGAAAACTGTGTTATCCAGCGCGGTTTTCCACAGCAGAATCCGACAAGTAAATTTACTTGTTGTGTGAACATACCCTAAGATTTTAGGAATAGAAAAAAACTAATAAATTTGCTTCTGATCATAAAAGCATTTTACCTATACACTTGTATTAAACATTTTGTGCTATAGCCCTTCTCAATAGAAATGTGTGTCATTTCATCCATGGTGACCAGAGCAACCAGTGCCTTTAGCTCTGATGATCTGTCCACATGGTATGCTCTCTTGGCCGGATTTTCAGACAGTTCCCAGATCTGTAAACTGTCTGAAAACTGACAAAAAACTGTCCCCATAGACTTTATTAGAAAATCCACTAGGTAGTCTACACTGAGCAGATTTTTAGCTGGACAGCCTTTCAGCCACCGGCATTACGAAAAACTTGAAACATGCACAATCTTCCACCCAGTTTTCGGGCGAAAGGTGTGCGGTTCAATGGTTATGGGGAAACCACGGACAGAACTGTCTCCCAAAACCATTCAAAAGACAATAAAATGCCAACCTGGATTTTGGTTACAGATATATTTTTTGTAGATAGTAATTATATATATATATATATATATATATATATATATATATATCATATATTTATATAATATATATATATATATTATATATATATATATATATATATATAGGAGTATATATGTATATGTATATATATATATGTATATATATATATATATATATATATATATATATAGAGAGAGAGAGAGAGAGAGAGAGAGAGAGAATATTTATATATTTTATATGGCAAAGTTATTTATGTTTGTACTTTGTTAATAAAATGGCTGCTGTGGCCAATTTAATCCAGTTGGTGGTCGGTGATGGTATTTTGGGGTGGGCACTAGCAGTTGGGGGGTAAAAGGTACTCAGCACTCAGTGTTGATTAGGGTCAAGCAGCGCGTTGGACCAGCCCCCACCGCCTAGAGGAATCGCGGCATGACCCGGCACACTGGGCGCAGCTTCAGCGCGCCCGGCTGTACCAGCGTGAGAGGAGACAGAGTGGAAGTGACGGGAGGTCTTTTAGACCTCCCCTTCCACCCGGAAAGCAGTCGGCGCGGCACATCGCAGCAGTCCCGCCTGCCCTCCCTATAGTATGGCTGAACCGGGGTCAGTGATGTTGGTAGGGAGTGTGGGTTGGTATTTAGCGGAATGGGTGTGGACGGGATAGGTGTTTTATCATTGCTCTGAGGTTGTCATGGTGGCCGTTTGCGGCAGGGGTTGTTGGAGTTGGAAGAGGATATTGGGTGAGGGAGTCATTTGGGGTATGATTCCCTCAGTATTTGGAGAACGTTGACCATTCAAAAGACATTAAAATGCCAACCCGGATTCTTAAACAGAATCAGACCCGCATTTTACATATGCCATGTGGATGTACTATAAATGTGTACAGCGGCAGAGCCATTACTATATCTTGAGAAAGAAAATTAAACTCTATAAAAGTGTGTTTTTCTAAGGCAAGTTGAATACATGGCTAGCACGCTGTATGTGGTTATTTTGTTAAAAGACAATTTACAATTGTCTTTTTCAAGTCCTTCAAATAGCTGCTTCATCCACTTGAGAAGAACGTCCTTTACATTTCAGCACAATGTCACACTGACACTGGGAAGAAGGTTAGTAAAAGTATAATAACGCAGCCTCAATGCTTTACCAACCTAGACGGGCACAATGACTGCACAAGTCTTTCCATATTGATTACTGTATTATTGTTGGATGTTCCTGTATTGTTTCATCTCTTGAAAAAGATTTTGCAAATAATGAATTCCATGAACATTCCTTCCGCCAGCTAAAATGGTAAAGCATTAAACTTTCCTCTGGCATTATTGGCAGGTGAAATATGCTTTTTTTTATTTAGTAATAACTCTAAAATCAATTCCCCCAACCTTCACCCCTGCAAACCACCTGCACTTTTTAACAGCCCTGAATCCAGGATACCAGAAACTAATAAAACGTTAACCTGCCAATTAACAACTAGGTAAAACTTCAACATTGGACAAAATTTAGCTTTCTTTCATGAAGCCGCACACCTACATTAACTGAAAACAGCAATTAAAGCACAACGACCCGAGCTGAATTTGGATATTTTGTTAATACAGAAATTCTCCATGAGAAGAGGTTTCTGGGAAAGGTTTTTAGTTCAGGCAAATAATAAAATAATATACATGCACTGGGGCAGAGGGAATGGAAGGTAGATGGAAACAGGTGTCTATTTGACATTTTCAAAGCAAATGGAGTTAATCCAATGTTTTAATTGAAAATATTTAGGTCGCTCGGACAACACAAATTCAGAGATATTTACAAAGTTCAGTTTAGATTTTTATGCCTCTTATGTTTAGATTTGAATTTACTGGATATAATGCAAGCTTGCTGAAAAAATATAGATTGATGTGTTTTTAGGCACAAGGATTGATCCAGAGTGTATATTTATGTACACGTGTGTGTACTGGAATACTTGATAAATATAGGGGGTGGATCAAAACATTCCAAAAAGTCCTTTTCAATCCAATACTATGACCTCTTCATCTCTACCTGTTGGAGTTTTGCCAGTGTTATATGAGAAACTGAAAACTTCAGCTGAGTATCTTGACATGAGAACAGAGAGTAGGCAAATTATCTGGGAAGCTTGTTTAACACTGGCATATTTGGTCAATATTTAGCTGTAATTACCCACTGTGTTTTGACAGATATCCCGTGGTAGTTTTAATAGCTTTTTTTGAACATTTTATATGGGGTGGAGGGGCATTTTTTATTAATATGCAGAATGGTGAATGCTCTTTTCTCAATAGACTATTTTATATACTTCAAAAGTGGAATTTTTTTTTAATATTTGTTGCAAAAACGAAGTCTAATGGCCTTTTGCATCAGCATTTGTAAACCAAAACCAAGATCAGATGAAAAAAGTATAATGAAGAGATGTGCATCTCATCCTGGTTTTGAAATCACACACTTTATTGCTGTATTCTTTGTACAGATATGCAGTATGATGTGTTATTGAAAGCAGTATGTAACCCCTTTCTTCAGTGTGCTTCCACAAATTGACATCCAGTTAAAGGGGTTTTGCCAGGACGTGCCTTATCTGCTAAGAAGCAAATGTAAACAAGCCACAGAGCTCAGAGAGAGACACAGACAGCCAGAGCACAGAGCTGCATAAGGGATCGTGTGAAATGTTCACTGAAATAATCCAACTACAACTAGTGGATTCTGTATACAAAAGACAACACCCTTTCTCCACAGCAGCTTGAAAGCTTCTTCATGTTCTCTGTCATCAGATAAAGCAGGGATCTACTCAGATAATCACACTACAAGTAGTGGATTCTGTATACAAAAGACAACATATTTATACCCGGTACCTTGAAAACAGCTCAGTCTCATCAGATAGAAGCTTTCTCTGCACAAGCCCGGCCAGCAGCTCTTGTCAGATCTTAACTAATAGAAGCTTTGAAGTAACTAAGGGCAGTTAAGGCAGCCTGTAGCTCTCACAGGCTTCACTTTTTGTAATCACATATATTTAGAAAAGTGATAAAAAACCCATTTTGGAGGATCCCACGTCAACATTACATCGTGGCAAAACCCCTTTAAGTCCAGTAGATGACACAGTTACAGTAGCTGTGTCTGCACAATTAGCAATAGGCTACAATAATATGAAGTTGACATTGCGCTGCTAAAGCAAGATTCAGAGATAAATCTAATATCTAACATTTAACCTAACTTATTTAATTTAAATGAAATGTTCAATATCAACTGTGGCATCTACAGAGGTGGTTCAATAGAGCAAGGGGTCTCCCTCTGTCACTTAACTGGCGCAGGAAGTAATTGCAGGCCATTTATGGGAAGCCATGGCAGTTAAAGGATTAACAAAGACCCCCAGGCCTTCCATGGATAAATTTCTATAAGGCTCTATAGGCTGTACCAAATATATGTATATTGGTTATTACATTAAATTTTATTTCTTTTTTAACAAGTATTTCCAGTAAAAAAAAAAAAAAAATAAATATATATATATATATATATATATATATATATAATATATATATATTATATATATATATATATATATATATATATATATAATATATATACATATATATACACTTATATGGTATTTCAGTAATTCTAAACACCTACCGTAAGGATCGTGCCTTGCTTACTACATGCCTTTGACTATTGGAACTGCTGTTTTTGAGGTTCTGCATCCTCATTTCCTATCAGCAGGGCAACGGTTCACCTGACCCCAGCATTAGAAGCTGATGCCTATATCCCTGTCAAACTGGCTTTAAAAAACAGCATCTGATGCCAATCAGGACCTGAGTTATCAGAGTGCACGCTGGGGTCTTTCTCTATGTCTCTGGCCATCTGGATTCCTGCTCCGTATTCCTGGGTTCCAGTCTGCAGTTCCTTTGGCGTTCCTCCTGGTTCAAGTCTACAGTTCCTCTGATGTTCCTCCTGGTCCAAGTGTGCAGTTCCTCTGATGTTCCTCCTGGTCCAAGTCTGCATCTCTTCTGGCGTTCCTTCTGGTCCAAGTCTGCAGTTTCTCTGGTGTTCCTCCTAGTCCAAGTCTGCAGTTCCTCTGGCATTCCTCCTGGGTCAAGTTTGCAGTTCCTCTGGTGTTCCTTCTGCTCAAAGTCTGCAGTTCTTCTGACGTTCCTCCTGGTCCAAGTCTGTTCACTTGTTTCTGTTTGAACTGTTTGTCCCTCACGGCCATAGAATCCACCCTCCCCTAGAAACGTTTCAAGGACTGTATGTTTTGATTTGTCGTAATAAAGTCTTTATTGAAACTTAACACCTATATAATAAAGTTGAAATGTTGTTAAAACCATATAGTGAATGACATGGAAAAACTGAAAAAATAGCCTTTTTATTACCCTTCCAAAAAAAAATAACAAAAATTGATCAATAGTTTACATGTACTCTAAAATTGTTGTAATGTTTAAAAATGGTCATGTATGAAAAGTGGCACCACCTCGACAGTTGTACATCTCGTTTGTTTAGTGTGTTATTCGTCAATATGTATGAAAGTGTCTCACAACACTTTTTAAATGTGTCCCATTATGAGACATATTTATGCACTGAAAAAGTTTCTGCTCCACATTGAAATTGGTATGGATTAGTCTGAAACTTTTGTGGCACATTCTGTTGAGCCACATTCATAAATGTGTCTAATCTTATAAATGTAGTGTGACACACCCCCTAAAAGTTGGCGCATACAAAAGTAAAGACGGTGTCAGACGTGCCGCAGTTTTTGAGGTATAAAGGTTTGTTCACACGGTGTGTTGGATCCGATTTTGGATCCGTTTTTAGATGTGTTTGGATCTGTGTTTCAAACCCTAAATGGACCTAAACAATGTGCAGTGTGATTTACATTGCTTTCAATGTAAAACACGTATCGGCGCTCAGACAAGTCATCGCCGATGCGTGTTTATATGCGTCTTTCTGATGCGTCTGATGCGTTCAGAGAATTGTCATGTCAATTCTTGATCTGTTTGACACAGTAGGAGCCCTATTTAAAACTATAGGGTGTGTTCCTGCTTCAGCCAAAACGTAACCAAACATGCATCTGCATGTTGGATGCGTGTTGGATGCAATTTAGGCAGTGCTTTTGGATGTGTTTTTTGGATCCAACACGCTGTATGAACATACCCTAACAGTTCATATATATGTCGGACAGAGGCTAGAACAGTTTTTTTGGTGGACATCACACCAAATAGCTGCCACAGCCCTGTTAATGCATGTCATCTTGTGTCTTTTCCTGCAAAAAACAAGCTCACATACATACGACATATACAGAAAACCAAAAAAGTTATAATTGGAATAACTTGACTTAAAAACACAAAAAGGGAAAAAAGTTACACTTTTTTCCAGAGGTTGTCTGGTTTCCAAAAAAACAATCAAACACTTTAGTGGGCTGGGGAGGGGCTGAAATAGAAAAAGAAAAAAGACTCATGTTTCTAGCTGGCTCCCTTTAAGCACTGAGCTCTCCTGACTGATGACGTCATGCTCATTAGTGTACGTTCACAAGGTGTATTTGCAGGCCATATTTTGGGGTGGAATTGCGCTGCAATATGCCCGAAGTACAGCCTGCAAATATGGTAATTCATAGCTTCATTGACAGCTATGATTACCTTCAGTTCTCCCCATTGTACAGTATGCGCTGGGAGAAAGAAGTGACAGGTCACACCTGGAAAAACGAGGGTGAATGGGGGCCAGCACAGAATGTTTTAGAAAAACACGCTGGCAGCACATATAGCGGCACGGACAGTACTCAACGCTACACGGCGGGAAAACGCCGTGTGAACATATCCTTAACATAACCCTGTAGGCCTTTACAGGCTTCAGTGGTCTATTCCTGTTCAAAGCATGTGGCTGCTGAGACCTGTGATTGGCTTCAAGTTCATCATCAGCAAGCTGGACTGGGACAAAGTATTCTGGTGCCCTAGGCAAATAAGGCATATAGCAATCCCCCCAATGGAAAAATCAGCCTGGGATAAAGTGGTGCCTTAGGCGGTCACCTACCTTCACCTACCCGTCGTTCTGGCCTTGTCAGCAGGCACCCTGGGACTGGAGCTTACCACTAGAAAGGAGCCGATTGGAAAGATGAGACTTTTTTTTTTTTAGATTTCAGCCACTCTCTAACCCACCAAAATGTTAAAAAAAAAAACTTTTAACTCACTGAAACCACTGCTGATTCAGCATTGTCATTGTTCTACTATTTCCCGCTAGCCCCCAACCTATGATGTCTGGGTCTAGCAGCTCACTCTTTCCATCCCTACGATCACTATAGTCTATGTGACCATTGCAGTAAAAATTACTGGAAATACAGCAACCATTGGAGCAAGTGAACTCAGGTGGACTACAGATCACAGTATGACAGTTCTCTTATTTCCCTGCAGAGCCACAATCCGGATCTCCATCACAGAGCCACCTCTCTAGAATACACTGCCCAGGGCTGCACACAAAATCTGCCTCAACACATGTTTTCTCTACACAAGTATTTTCTTCACTCCCATCTCAATAATCAAAATCATCATTACACTGCAACACTGACTCAGTACAGCGTCCACTCCACAACTGAAACTGAGATTGTTCACAGAGTGTTTCTTGGTAAATAACCAGCCCATTCACACTATTACTATGGGCATGTCCACACGGCACGGGTTTTCGGCTGGTTTTTCAGGCGGTTTGCGGTTTTTCAGACCGCCTGAAAAAACGACCGAAAATGAGCACAATTGTGCTCTATGGAAATCCCGTGCAGCAGTCCCCACTGCACGGGTTTTCTGCCCGACTGTTTTGTCGCCGGCGGACCGGCAGCAAAACATTGAACATGCACAATCTTCCGTCCGGTTTCTGGACGGAATCTGTGCTGTTCACTGGGAGGGGGGAGGGCTGTTCTCCGCTCATCGCGGAGAAAAGCCGTCCCCCCCCGTGGCCGTGAGGACGGCCGCAACACAGGACAAATACCGGCCGGTTATTTGTCCTGTGCCGTGTGAACAGCCCCTACCAGTCCCCTCATACATAGCAGCAAAGCCCTCATTTCCAGGGTTTGCCTTCTCCCTTTCAGGCAACACACTGGCCCTGTTCACACTATAACATGCAAACACCTCTCTGGGACCAATAGGAGCAGAACCTATCTGGCTTTCACTAGCAACCACATTAGCTGCCCCAGAATCTGTAGCAATAACATCATTCTCCAGGTGGGTACCAATCGTTGGGTACATATTACCTGCACTATGTGTACTGTTGTCCACCATTGCCACTGGGGCGCACCTGAAACTTGCATGTTACCATCATGTACACAGAGTGCGCTGGGTCAATGATAGACACATTCAGGGGCGTTGCTAGGCTCTTTTATTCGGGGCACAAGCCCCGAATAAAACAGCCTGTGCCCCGAACCTCATACTTACCAACTGTCCCGGAATGTCCGTGAGCCTCCTGCAAATAGGGGAAGTTTCCTGGACCCCCGCGACAGCTGGTAATTCTTCTGCAGCCGAACGGCTGCCTGGGATCTTTAATCAGAAGCAGCGCAGGGGCAGTATCAGACACTGCCCGACACAACTGAAAGCAGGGGCCGCCCGCCCGGCAGCTACACTGTGAAGCCCGTGCTCACAGTGTGATTGATGTGTGAGGGGCCGAGGAGCAGGCAGCCAAACTATTTGTCCCGTGCCGGCTTCTTCCTCCCCCTCCCCTCTGTACAATGCTAGAGGTTCGGAGAGGAGAGGCTGGAGGGAGGGGGTGAGCCACCTGAAGCCCTAACATCACTGCTGGCCAGCAGCTATGTCACACTGGAGAGCAGAAAGCAGTGGTTCAGGCGAGCAGGAGAAAAGGGGTCAGCAGCTGCTGTAGATCAGAGGATTGTACCTGCTTTCTCCCACAGTTTTTCTGCCTCCTGCTGTGGTGTCCCCTCTGTGCTCTCCAGAGAGAAATTCACCAATATACAGTGCAGAGTGTACAGTGTACCATACACAGAGAGCAGGCAGGTCTTTATTCTTTTAGTTTTGGGTCACACTGTGCTGTAGCCCCTTTTGGGACCTCTGTTGGGACATGTGAAAATATGGGTAAACATATCCCAACAGATCCCACAACATGTCCATAGGGGACAACAGCACAAACATGGTCACTTTTGGACTATGTGTGTTATGTTTTGTAAATGCTTTCTGTGCTGGACAGAACAGTGCGGTCAGTAGCGTTATTTTGACCAGGTCAGAAAGCTTTTCTTACTTTGCACTGTGAGGGCCTTTTTTTGGAAGGAGTTGTATTTTTGATGGTACCACAGAATGCACCGTATGTATATAAAATAAAAATTCTTTGTGAGTTGGAATTAGGAAAAAAATACAAGTGTGCAATTTTTTAAGAGTTTTAATTGTTCTGGAGTTCATTGTGTGATATAAATGACATATTATCTATATTCTGCAGATCAGAACAATTTTTGTGATAAAATATACGTCTACTTTAGGCCTGATAAACCTCTACGTCAGAGGTTCTGTTTGGAACCTCCGGCACGAGGTGAAAATCTAAAGCCAGGGGGATTGTAAGGGTTCAGTGGATTCGCTGGAACACCCGAAAGTGATGATAGTTAAGCCACGCCAGGGAGCGGAGTCTAAGTAGCCCCTGGTATTCACCAGAGCCCGCCGCAAAGCGGGATGGACTTGCTGCGGCGTGAGGCTACCAGGTCGCTACCCCTGACGTGACTTGCTTGCGATGGCGGCCAGGGTACTGCAAGGTACAGAATCGGAATCCAAAGGCATAGGGGACAGGCAGGAGGTCAGGGCAGGTGGCGGAGGTTCGTGGTCAGAGACGGGCAGACGGTCAGGGCAGGCGGCAAACAGGCAAGGTCAGGAAACGTAGCGGAACGGACTGGTACACGGTAAATCAGACAGGACTTTCCAATACTCAGAACTAGGCTAACGCACACCAACAGACTGGCAGAGAGTGCTGGGGGCGTATACCTTAAATAGGACCAGCAGCCGGCAATTGACCCAATTACCGGCGTACTGGCCCTTTAAATCCGGACCAGCCGTCGCGCGCGCCCTAGGGAGCGGGTACGTACGCGGCGGCCGGGACAGGCAGGAGCAGCGTACACCGGAGCGTGGACGGGTAAGTGGCTTGGTGCCGGACCAGGGGTGGCAGGGGGATGGTCGCGGGTAGCCGCGGCGCCCGCGCCAGACCCCGTGCGGGCAGGAGGGTGGCCGCGGGGCGCAACGGCACCCGCGCCAGCCCCCATGACAGAGATCTGTTCACTGCAGACACCCACGGCGCCTAACGGGTCCTATTAATTACAGTGGGTCCGTCAGGTTTCTGCTGTGGTGTCTGTGGTTGAGAAGGAAGAAATAGTTGCTGTGGATTTTTCTGTCTCAACAACGAACACCAGGCAGAGATCTGATGGATCCACAGCAAAAAACCTCTGACGCAGATGTGAATCAGGCCTTACAGGGGTGTGTCAAAACTACTTGTAGTTTGTCAGTCCATAAAGGGATGATTTAAAAATGAAATATTTAACTTGTAAACCCACTAATTCAAGTGACACAGCAGGTCCTTGTGCATCCAATTACAGACCACGGTAGTGACCTGTAATTGGCTGCACATTGTCTGCAAATTCACAGTGAGCTAATGTGAATTTTCCCCTTCTATTTTATTATAAGCAGGGGCGTAACTAGAAAAGCCAGGGCCCCAAAGCAAACTTTTGGATGGGGCCCACTATCCCCCCCCCCCCCTCGCCCACCTCCCTGACCACGACCATTTACTAGGACATGTTAGGTAATGTAGATAATACAAGGGGCAAATACCTCACCATACATCTCACCATCATACTGCTACCAATCAAATCCCACTATACTAAGACCAATATTACCAATAACGCTCCTACATAGGAACCTGATTATACCGCCAGAACATGACCACAAATTACCACCACATAGTGACTTAATAATACCCCTACACTATTATTGATCAGTACACAAAGACCAATAGTACCGCCATATAGTGACCATATAGTGGTATATACCAGTGTACACAGGCTCTGCAGATGTATATAACCACCATACAGTGACCATATAGGGGTAGACATCAGTGTACACAGCCTGTGCAGACATATAAGTGATTGGTGTAGTTACATCTTGTGACTCACAGGTGACGTTTCACTGATGAGTCGATGACTTTCCTCTTTGTTCTGCATCCGGTCCAGTCCGCCATCATGATGACATCTCCCGACCACTTGTTCCTGCAGATTTAGAAACAAATATCTTAGAATCCTGACTTTTCCAGCACTTGCCCCCTGGCTATATGGGGTGCATTTAGGCAGGCAGGGTTTAGATAGGATATATGGGGCCCCAAATAGGCAAGGTTTAGGTAGTCAATAGAGTGCCCATATAGGCATGCAGGGTTTAGGTAGCTATAGGGAGCCATACAGGTAGACAGGGATTAGGTGGGCTATAGGGGCCATATAGGTAGGGTTTAGGTAGCTAAAGGGGCCCCATATAAGTAGACAGGCAGGCTTCGGGGGTAATAAAGTAGGCAAGCTTTAGGGGGCTATAGGGGCTATATAGGCAGACAGGCTTCACGGTAGCTATAGGGCTATTCAGGCAGACAGACTTAGAGCTATACAGGCAGCCTTTAGGGGGCTCTATAGGCAGGCAGGGGGGGTATAAAGACAGGCTGGGGGTATATAGGCAGGCTGGGAGGCTATGCAGGCAGGCTGGGAGTATATAGGCCGGCTGGGAGGCTATCTAGACAGGCCGGGGGGGCTATCTAGGCAGGCCGGGGGGGGCTATCTAGGCAGGCCAGGGGGGCTATCTAGGCAGGCCAGGGGGGTATAAAGGCAGGCCAGGGGGGTATACAGGCAGGCCAGGGGGGTATACAGGCAGGCCAGGGGGTATACAGGCAGGCTTGTGGGGGTATACAGGCAGGCTTGTGGGGGTATACAGGCAGGCTTAGGGGGTATACAGGCAGGCTTGTGGGGGAATACGGCAGGCTTGTGGGGTATATAGGCAGGCATATGGGGTATATAGGCAGACATATGGGGGTATATAGGCAGGCATTTGGGGTATATAGGTAGGCATATGGGGTATATAGGCAGGCATATGGGGGTATACGTCAGTCATATGCGGTAGGTAAAATAAGAAACAGTTTACTCACCTCGGTCCACGCTCCCCCGATGCGTCTCTCTGCAGCCTCTGTGCTCAGCGCGGGCGGCGCGGTAATGTGACGTCACCGCGCGCGCCCACGTGATCACAGAGGGCCGGCAGGAGAAGTAACAGAGCGGAGCGATCGGCGCTCCGTTCTGCTATCTCCATGGAAGCGCTGCCTCTGAACGTTCGGGTCGGAGGGCCCGGGCGTTCAAAGGCAGCATGCGCCGGGCCCCTCAGCTCCCCGCCTACCGCAGTGAACTGTTAAGTTCACTGCCGGTGGGCCCAGGAGCGGCATTACCGGGGTAGCGGACGCAGTAGCGCAGGCCCCCCTAAGCGCACGAGCCCCGGGGCAACTGCTACCCTTGCTACCCCGGTAGTTACGCCCCTGATGATAAGTATACTTTCTTTTAGATTCTTTTTTCAACAGTTATTGAAATAGGCATACAATTAGTGACAGGGATATAAGTTTTCTCTCTGTAAAAATCCATTCCACAGTTCACAATGGGGCGTAAAAAATGCCGTTTGAACCCAGCCCTACAGAGCAAAACATAACACAGAGG
The DNA here is from genome assembly GCA_025379985.1 of Phyllomedusa bahiana. NCBI lineage: Eukaryota > Metazoa > Chordata > Amphibia > Anura > Hylidae > Phyllomedusa > Phyllomedusa bahiana. The sequence continues at coordinate 95,513 of JAODAL010000261.1, forward strand.
GCCCGGGCCCTGGATGTTTTGGGACCCTAGCAACGCCCCTGGACACATTTACCAACAGGAAAACAGACACATCACATATAACTGCAGGGCTATCATATTCATCAGTATTTACAACAGGAGGTGCAGAGGATACCTGGTTGCTATGGGAAATCACATTAGCTCCACCTCAGACTGTCAGACCTCCAGATTGTCATCCCCACAGGACACACCTCCTCTGTGATACTCCTAGCACTATTAACCATGACATCCAAGGGCATACTTGAGCTAGTCTGCTCTACTGTTCTGGCTGTATATACTGTAGCTGCCACTATATATATTTGAAACTTGAATTAATATACAGTGGGTATGGAAACTATTCAGACACCTTTAAATTTTTCACTCTTTATTTCATTGAAGCCATTTGGTAAGATACAAAAAGTTAATTTTTTGCTGATTAATGTACACTCTGCCATCCTCCCCCCATCTTGGAAGAAAAAAAACTGAAATGTAGATATTTTTGAAAATTTATTAAATAAGAAAAACTGGAATATCACATGGTCATAAGTTTTCAGACTCTTTGGTCAGTATTGAGTAAAAGCACCATTTCGAGCTAGTACAGCCACGAGTCTTCTTGGGAATGATGCAACAAGTTTTTCACACCTGGATTTGGGGATTCTTCCTTGCAGATCCTCTCCAGTTCCCTCAGGTTGGATGGTGAATGTTGGTGGACAGCCATTTTCAAGTCTCTCCAGAGATGCTCAACTGGGTTTAGATCAGGGCTCTGGCTGGGCCAGTCAAGAATGGGCACAGAGTTGTTCTGAAGCCACTGCTTTGTTATTTTAGCTTTGTTCTTAGGGTCATTGTCTTGTTGGAAGAAGAACCTTTGCCCCAGTCTGACACCCAGCACACTCTGGAAGAGGTTTTCATCCAGGATATCTCTGTACTTGGCCGCATTCATCTTTCCTTCAATTGCAACCAGTCGTCCTGTCCCTGCAGATGAAAAACACCCCCATAGCATGATGCTGCCACCACCATGTTTCACTGTTGGGAATTCTATTGGGCAGGGGATGAACAGTGCATGGTTTTCTCCACACATACTGCTTACAATTGACACCAGAAAGTTCAATCTTCATCTCATCAGACCAGAGAATCTTATTTCTCATAGTCTGCAAGTCCTTTATGTGTTTTTTTTTTTTCAAACTGTATGCGGCTTTCATACGTCTTGCACTGAGGAGAGGCTTTCGTCGGTACACTCTGCCATAAAGCCCCGACTGGTGGAGGGCTGCAGTGATAGTTGACTTTGTGGAACTTTCTCCCATCTCTGGAGCTCAGCCACAGTGATCTTGGGGTTCTTCTTTACCTCTCTCACCAAGGCTCTTCTCCCATGATTGCTTAGTTTGGCTGGACGGCCGGGTCGAGGAAGAGTTGTGGTTGTCCCAAACTTCTTCCGTTTTAGGATTATGGAGGCCACTGTGCTCTTAGGAGCCTTAAGTGCTACAGAAAATCTTTTGTAACTTTAGCCAGATCTGTACCTTGCCACAATTCTGTCTCTGAGCTCCTTGGGCAGCAGTGTTCAGGAGTATTTAAAATACAAGTAATTAAAATAGTATTTAAAATACTTGTCAGGTATTTGTATTTTGTAATCAAAATACTTTTTTTATTCAGTATTTTGTATTTGTAATAAAAATACTTTTAGGAAGTATTTTAAGTATTTTAATTACTTTCTAAATTCAAAACAAATGTTGTAATTTAAATAACCCGCCTCACCACACTTAAAAAAAAAAAACAACAGCGCGAGTCACGTCATCACTGTCGTTTCTCGTATCTCCTGCGTGGTGCGACGAGAGGAGGGAAAATTCCAGCGCGTTCCAGCAACGTAAGTCCGCCTTGTAGTGAAGCGTGATTTATTTTTAGTTTTTAATCATCCCGATCGCGTAATCCATTCCGTGAAATTACCGTATATACTCGAATATAAGCCGAGGTCCCTAATTTTACCACAAAAAACTGTCTGATGCACCTCCCCTATGTGTTAGGCGCATTAGGCGCAAGATTCACCACTTTCTAATGCGCCTAATATGAAGGGGAGTGCTGTGGGTGTTCTGGGGCGGGACACACCACATCCCGAGAAAAAGGGGGTCAGACTGCATGAAATTGGGGAGAATGCGGGTTTCGGGGGGGGGCAAAGTAAAGGGGGGCGCACATTTCAGCTCCGGGGGACCTGCGGGGACCCCCTATTTCAATGTGGCTTTCCGTTGCATTTCGCGCGTAGGCCGTGGGAAGGGTTTTGGCCCCCCATTTTAATGGGGGAGCGCAGGCCCCTTTGGCGGCCAAACATACATCAGCCGCAGTTTTCACGGAAAAACGTGAAAACAGGCGCTTCGACGCTCCGATCTTCATAGATGTCCCCCTATGTATCCTCTTACAGGGGTTCTATATACATACAGGGGCCCATACATTTATCTACAGAGGAACTATATAATTACCTACAGGGTGCTAAATAACTATCCATATAGGGGAGGTGTCTTGAGTATAAGCCGAGGGGGGGAAATCCACCATTGCAGATAAAAAGTCTGGTCATGTGCATTACAGCTTAGTAATTCCATGTGCCTCATAGTAATAGCAGTTAACCCCATCATGTCCCTCACATTAACCCCCTGTGTGCCTCAAATAAGAGTTACTGACATGTGAGAGACATGGATGTAATAATTAGGTATCTTCATATTTAAGGTCCTTTATTAGTACCCCCATGTGTCTCACATATTAGTAACCTTTATATAGGGCACACAGGGGTTAATATGAGGGACATGATGGGTTTAACTGCTATTAATGTGAAGCACATGGAGTTACTGAAACTAAATTAATATGCCTGACATTAATAGGCATAGTAACTAAAGGAAGGTACCTGTATGTTTCTCTTTGCTGTAGCATCCTCTCCTCCATGTGACAGACATCTTCTATAGGAGTCGGACACAATGAATCCTGGCTACTGACATATCTGCAGGGTAGATGCTAATCCTAGTGGGCTAAAGGACCTCTAATCCATTTTTTGTTTTTATTAAATTTTTTGTTTCAATTTTTTAAGTATTTTAGTATTTGGAAAATACTTTTGAAGTAGTATTTAGTATTTGTATTTAAAATACTTCAGGATTAAAGTATTTTGTATTTTGCATTTAAAATACTTTCCCAAAGTATTTTCCCGAACACTGTTGGGCAGTTCCTTAGACCTCATGATTCTCTGACATGCACTGTGAGCTGTGAGGTCTGTGCCTTTACTACAGGTGTGTGCCTTTACTTTTCAAGGCTAATCAGTTTAATTGCACACAGCTGGATTTCAATGAAGTAGTAGAACCATCTCAAGGAAGTTCAGAAGGAAATGGACATCATGTGAGTTAAATATGAGTGTCACAGCAAAGGGTCTGAATACTTATGAGTTTTTCTTGTTTAATACATTTGCAAAAATATCTACATTTCTGTTTTTCTCTTTTCAGATGGGTGCAGAGTGTACATTGATGAGCAAAAAAATAAACTTTTTGGATCTTACCAAATGGCTGCAATGAAAGAAAGAGTGAAAAATGTAAAGGGGTCTGAATACTTTCTGTACCCACTGTATACACACATTATTTATACATGATCCTATTAAGGTATGACTAAACAATTATTTATGACAAGAAAATAATAAAAGAATTTTCATTAAAAAGCAATTTTTTTGTATAGTTCTCAGATCAGAATATTTTTCCCAACACTAATTCTAAAGATATTACATTACAGGAAAACAGTTGGGGAGGATCAAACATAGAGAGGTTTGGCTCATTTATTTAGATGTTAACCTTTCCAGCAATCCTTCAGCTGAAAGGGCGTTGTAGAAAGAGGTTAGTGGAGTCAGAATAAGAAGTGGTCATTTTTCTTCATTAATAATGATTAGTGTATAGAACTGCATTCTCAAATGATGACTCAAAATGTTAGGAAGTTTGAATAAATATCCAGAGTCCCCCGAGTATTGGTTTACTTTCAGAAAACTTAGTCACTCTTCTTAACCCGGGGAAAGACTCACCAGGAAAAAGGTTCCTTAATTTAATTCACAGCTACGGAAAAAAAAGATTAACCATTTTATGACTGAGTCGTGCCAAAAATAATTGTTATTTTACCTTTTTAAATACCAGTGTGTGACTTTATACTACTGATAGTTTTAAAAACTTTGTTTAAATGGGCATTTAGAAAAAGGAATTGACAGTTCATGGCTTTAGAAACTGCCAAATCTAAATAACTTGCTAAACTCTGTAAAATATAAATGAGGTAGACTGTAAGGGCATGTCCCCACGGCAAGGGTTTTCGGCCGGTTTTTCAGCCGATTTGCGGTTTTTCAGACCGCCTGAAAAACCGTCCGAAAATGAGCACAATGCTGCTCTATGCAAAACCTGTGCAGCAGTCCCCACTACACAGGTATTGCCGTCGGACGGTTTTGCCACCGGTGGTCCGGCGGCAAAACATTGTAGAAGCACAATCTTCCGTCCGGTTTCCCGACGGAAGATGTGCTTCTCAATGGGAGGGCTGTTCTCCACTCATCGCGGAGAAACGCCGTCCCCCCCGCGGCCGTGGGGACGGGCGCAAAACAGGACACATACCGGCCGGCAAACCGGCCAGTATTTGTCCTGTGCAGCCCTAAAGGCTATGGATACCTCTAACATGGTAAAAAATTATATTTGCATATAGTAGCAGCAGGACAGAGACAAGGTATTCTGGTGTCCTGGGCAAAGAAGGCATATAGTGCCCCCACCCTCCCCATCTATGAAAAATTCTACCCACTCCATACCTCCTTGCTTCCCCTTTTCTGCCTGGGATGAGTCGCTTACCTTCACCTACCCGTTGTTTCGGTTCTAAGTAGCAGTAACATTGAGTAAAACAAAAAGTTGCACTTAGTTGTAGTCTGCAATCTTCAATCCTTTATTCATTTTCAGACCCCCTGATATGAAAGTTTGAAGCCTACTCCCACCTCCAGACATGTCTCATGTGGATGTATTCCTTCTAGTAATACTTCCTGAATGTGAGGTATGTGTGTTTCTCTCTACAATTGAGCACAGCCTAAGTGATTCTATGATTGCAAACACCTTGTGTGAGCTGTCCTCCTTGGTAGCTCTCCCCATGCCCTGCTGTATACAACCTTCTCCCCTTCCTGCTGCTATCAACAACACTGATTTAAGATAGAGGAGAGAGGACATCAGAAGAAGGAGCAGTACTTTGAGGACTTTATTTAAGCTACAGCAGCTAGGTGAAAGACATATACAAATGCCGCAGCAAAACAGTAGGACACTCAGAAAACAGCTTCATTTTGCATTCAGGAACTAAACAATAAAAGCAAGATTCACCGAAAAAGGTGTTAATATCCTTAAAGGGGTTTTGCCAGGATCTCATTTCATACCTCCTGCATGCAGCTCTTCAGCTCTGCGTGCTCAGAAGGGGGCGTGTGTGATTTGTTTGAATTGCATATCATGTGACCCAGCAGGATGACATCAACAGGCCTTTCCTCTCTGTAGTCAAAGAAAGGTCTGTTTATGTAAAGCATTGTGAGTAGCTGAGAGGTAAAGTTTTTGCCTCCAGACACAAGGGTCCTAGGTTCAAATCCCTGCAGGAACCAAACCTGTGGATTTTATTTCTCTTTATCGATGCACAGACCTCACTGAGGTTTCCTTTTTTATTTATTTGCACTGTTTAATTAATTACTAAGGAGCACAGAGGACAGCAGTAGAATGACAGCACCTGGGGTTTGAACACTCAGTAGCTGCCTGAGAGGAGAGGTGATGTTTGAGCATGTCTGACCAGGACTGAGGAGCTCTCAGCCCTGGTCGTATCCCCTGGAGACAAGCTGTAAACAATGGATCACTAAATGAGCAGCTAAAACAAAAACGGTACAGAATTTTTAATAATAGTGAATGATGAAAATGTTTGTTATTTCACTTACAAGCTTCCCACGTCAATTTTACTTAGTGGCAAAACCCCTTTAAGGGTACATCCAGACAATGAGTAAATATTACTCAGCGGATTCTTGTCAGATTCTACCGTTGAAAACCATGTCAGACGAGTATTTCATGTGGATTTACAGTTAGAAAATTAATCCCTTTCATCTCTATGGGTTTTTGGATGGGATCTGCATCCAAAACAAACATATAAATGTTTTGGACACGTTTTACACAATGTTTTTAGCCAACCCCATTGACCTCAATAGTGGAATATGACAGAACAATGAACATGGTCTAAGATTTTTTTACATTTAAAAATCGATCACCGAAAATATGCTTGCATGAACTACAACGCGTATTTTCTATTGAGGTCAATGGGGATGATTTACTTTCGGTTTTAGAGGAGTATTTCAAGTCAGAAGCTGCGGGGATTCCGACTTGAAAAACTCGTCGTATGGACCTTCCCTTAAAAAATATTGTTTCTATTGAGTGATCTAAAGATAAATTATTCTGATTCTTTGTGAAATTTGGAGCCCAGTTAATCAATTCCTCCACATCTATACATGACCAGACTTTTCTTTTTTTAAAAAAGCCAGATAATTGAGATGAAAGCTCAGCCATAATTGGCCCTAGCAGCATGACAAGTCCACAAACGTTTCCCAAAAGGTCCACAGAAGTCTATGGATATGTTCAGTGTATACTTATAGGAAAGCTGTTCCTTTAAGAGCATGGAATAAAAAGGTAACAATCTTCATGAGAGATGTAATCATTACATTTCCTGCTATCATCTCTGAAAAATTTAGAAAAACTGGTTGATGTCTGAAAAGAGTAAAAGCTCAAGGTAAGAAATCCGCTGAGTGGCTTAACTATTTCACACATCGAATTACATTATTATGACCACTTCCTTCTTTTGGCGTCTTCAGTTGGCGTCTACAGCTCATGAAGGAAGTCACATGTCATGAGCTGGCTTGGTGGGTATACAAGGTGTGTGATAGGCTGTCTGCACACATATCCCTTGTTGTGGTCATGTGTAAAAGGGGAGATTTATCAGAGTTGCAAAAAGTAATTCAGGCCTCCACTGGCAATATTTCCATAACTGCGCAGAGTGTGAACTGTTTATGTGCTGCTCTTGTGAAAGTGTATCACGAGTGGACAATTTTCACTCTTTCAAATTAGTGAAGTGAAAAGTGTGGAGCACCACGTGCCATTGATGTGAGAGATAATCTTCGGCTACAAAGATATGCGAGAGTGGATCGACACACTATAATGGAGCAGCTCACCGCCAGAATGAGACGGGGGTTACCGGACATGTTTAAAACAACAGTTCAGTGAAGTCTACTGCCTGTGCAAAAACTGACATATGGTCGCTGCACCTCTGCTAACGAAGGTGTAGCAGCAAAAAAGGCTTCAATTTTCACAGAAGTATCAGAATTGGACCACAGCTGACAGGCGAAGGGCTGCCTTCCTTGAAGGGTCACATTTTCTGCTTCATTGAACAGATGGACGTTGGTGTGTCAGACGAGATACCTCAGAGAACACTATATTTACTATTTTGCCATAGGCAAACTTAAACTCTATCAGTTCTCTATCTATTAAACACTAAAACGTAACTTTTATTATATCTAACTCTTAACCTCTATACACACTATTTAAAAACCTGATCTCTAACCTCATCATTTAACCCTTTTTGCTTCTGAGAGAGGGAATAACTCTTTGTTCTCTTGCGAGATTCCCAATTTTTTGGAGATTATGTGACCTTAGAGAACAAACACAATGCAACCATTGCTGGAAAAACATAAGCTGGTGGTGGCAGCGTTATAGCTGTGGGGATGATTTTGGCGCATTCTCTAGGCATGACAAAGATTTCTAAGTCATACTCTAGACCTCTACTCAGATAAGAACCCAATTGAGCATTTGTGGGACAACCTCAATGGTGCTTTTGCTATTGGATCCTCTCCCACGCATCGTCCAACAGCTGTGGGTGGACTGCAGTCAGCATGGCTACAGATACCTGTGACAACCTACCAGGAGCTTATTGAGTCACTCTCAGCCTGTCTAGCTGCTGTCCCTGCTGCACACGGTGGTTACTCTGGATATTAGGGCAACATGTATAAACCTGTTTAGGTCTAAAACTCACTTTATTTCCATAGTAACCTATGGGCAAAAGAGTGAGTTTTAGACCTAAACAGGTTCATACATGTGGCCCTTAGTGCTCAGAATAATGTGACTTGACTGTATATATCTATTCAATAGATCAGAAGGTGTCCTAGCCAATTGGACCTCCTGTAGTTTGCTGGAAAGTGGAACCCTGGTCCTACAACACAACCCCTCCCCGCACACACATAAGGGGGAATTTGCAGCCATGGTTGAGCCAAGTGCTTTCACTAATGACTTATTCAGGTGACAGGTGATAAATGTTTCTTACTTGAATGTCCCTCTAATGACAACATATTAAATCACTTCTTGCATACTTATTTTCAGCCGTAATCAGTCACTGTAAATATTGTTAGAAATGATCTTGGTGTATAATTGTAAGTGACAATGCACGCAGCACCGTAAATACAAAGTAAATAGGATTTTAAACTGTTCTGGCTTCTTGTCACTACAGGGAGATCCTAGACTATTTTTACCAATAAGCAAGCCTAACGCGTTTCTTCCTCCAACTATTTGGTCAGTGCTTTTTTTCCTTTTAAATGCAGCATTTTTTTTTAAACCCACACAACCCTATACAGGAAACGCAGAATTCTGCCAGAGGTTCCATCGAACACAGCCCAGTGTTATTATTGTTCACTTCTGCTCTGAGAATTTTCCCACCATGACTTACTACTGGGCTTTGTCTCCCTGCTTGGAAAGGTTAGCACTGAAAAAGCGTTTGCTTCATGTGAGGCCATGAATAAAATTAAGTGTAATTTCACTGAAGAGAAACCGCCAAGATTTTCAAAGAGATTGTGGTAAAACTTGACTGTCTGAAGCTATTTCACTTAGGAAAGAATGTGCACAGATGCTCGGTCAGCAATTTCAATGAATTTTCGTTATATACACACATATAAGTGATAATAATTACAAACGAGGGTGAGGACAGAAAACCAAATCTAATCTAGAACATGTAACTGCAAAATTTGTATGGATGTTAAAAAACAACATTTACAATGAACCTGTCACAACTTCTGTCTACTGAGATAAATGTAGAGTTGTGTTCAGGTCCCAGAAAATATCAATATGCACTCATTAATGAATAAACTAATGGTCTAGTTTCTTAATGTTCCTATAAAAAAGGATTCCTTGCTAGCCAAGTTCTGACCTCCATCCCCTGAGGACGCCAGGGATCTGGTGAAACATGTTGGGGAGGTCTGGTACGCTTTTTTAATTATTGACGCTTTTTCCTCATCTTTTGATCCCGCTGCAGAGGGATCCCTTTTTGGATAAATTTTTGGATACATCTATACCCATTATATTAGGGAACGATTGGCCCAGTTAGTTTCTCTTTTTGATAGAGTCAGCAAATCACTGTATATATAGGATTCCCGATTGGTTCCATCAGAACTTGGCTAGTAAGGAATCCTTTTTTATAGGAACATTAAGAAAATAGACCATTCATTAATGAGTGCATATTGATATTATTGGACCAGTGTACTGGCATTTACTATAAGTATAGGTTATATTATAGGTGAGGATGCAGTGTAGTTTTTAAATTTGTTATATAGAGATTATTTAATAGGTATAATAAAAGTTAAGTATTAATCTTAAAAGAGAAGTGAAGAGTTTAAGTTTGCTTCAGGCAAAATAGTGAATAATTAGTTTAGCGGTCACTTGATCTTCTCTAGTGTATTCCCATTTCAGAGAGTGGGTGTCAGGTACCAGATAATGGCAACATTTACCTCTACTTATTTTAAATAATAATGGAACCCAAAGAATTCCTGTTCCCAATACAAATTATTCTTGTAAGAGTCCCATTCTATCCATCTCTACAGCCTTTCAGCCTAAAGGGTTGTTCACACAGCGTTTTGGGATATGTTTTGGGATTCGTGTTGGATCCGAAAATCGCATCCCAAAAAGCTGCGTCGATTGGGTCCAAAACGTATGCAACACACAGCTGCATGTTTGGATGCGTGTTGGATGCAGCAGGATCGCACCATATCATTTTAAATAGGACTCCTGCCTCGTCTTTCGGACCAAGAATTGACATGTCAATTCTTGGGACAGATCCGAAAGATGCAATGAGACACACATCAGCGATCACTCGTGTTTCATATTAAAAGTAATGTAAATCACATTGCTATTTATTAGATACGTGTTTGGGTCCATTTGGGGTCTGACAGATGGATCCAAAAACATATCTAAAAGCGTATGTTACACGGACTCAACACACATGAGTGTGAACATACCCTAAGTGGTCTACAATAAAGCAGAGGTGTAATCTGAAATTTTTGTACTCTAAGGCCATGTCCCCACAGCACCGATTTGCTGTTTTGCAAACCGTCTAAAAAAATGGCTGCAAACTTGGGCCACTATGGAAAACCCATGCAGCAGTCCCCACTGCTCGGGTTTTCCGCCCAACGGTTTTTCAGACCGCCAGACGCCCAAAAAACATTCTACATGTTCATTCTTCCTCCCGTTTTTCGAATGGAATATAAACAAGTGAATGTGAAGGGGAGGGCTTTTCTCCACTCATCACGGAGAAAAGCTGTCCTCCCGCGGCCGTGTGCACGGCACAAAAAAACGGACAAATACCCGTCGGATAAACCGTCCGGTATTTGTCCTGTGCTGTAGGGACACGCCCTAATACAAACTCTATAACAGGGCCTCCCCATGCCATTTATAATGCTGGTGTCGTTTTATGTGGCAGATCGTCTGCTTAAAGGGAAACTTTCACATTGAATGTGCTATCTGAACTGCTGGTAGTACGTTATAGAGCAGGAGGAGCTGAACAGATTGATATATAGTTTTATGGAAAAAGATTTAATTGAACTTTTATTTTATTCATTTAAATCCTTGCTTTTTCCGGGTTAGGGAGCCCAGTAGGTGGTCTAATCAGTGATTAGACTGCACACTCATACTCACTCATACAAAGAAGCATGTCAATCACTGAAAACACCTCCTACTGGACTCCTTAACTCAGTATCAGCAGGAAAATGAATAAAATACTGTTTCTACTAATTCTTTCTCTACAAAACTATGTATCAATGTGCTCAATTCTTCTTGCTCTTTAACATGCTTCCAGCAGATCTAATAGCAAGTTTTAAGCGGCAGGTTCCCCTTAAGCACCACAACTCAGCTACACGCCTGGACTTAGGCTAAGTTGGCCTGTGATCATATAAAAAGTTGCAAATATAACAAGTAGATTGCGACTGCACTTTATCAGGGACGCCTGTAGTCTTAAATTAGGGTTAGTAGCAAAGAAGATTTAGTAGACCAAATTGATTTTACTGATAATGTATTCTTAAAGTGCAGCACAACCCACCTCTATTATATCTGTACAACCTGCCCCAACCCTGCCAGTACCATCTGGTCTTCAGTCTAAGAAATTAAGAAATTGTAAACTTCTGTACACTTCTTAGAAATATCAGACTGAAGTACCTATGGCCCACCAGAGGAGTTGATTTTCGGGGCCCACTTTGCCTCGCTGTCTCCGCCATCTCTACGGTGCCCCTGCCCAGTCTCGCTTCAACTTGTGCGCACCAATGTGATGACATCATCACACTAATCTGTAATCAAGATGGGGCGCTGGGGCTTCTGAGTTTCCCTCACCTAACTGCAACTGGTTTCTGGTAGGAAACATAAAAGTATAAAACATATATGTCCCTCTCCCCAAACGATACATTTTGTATAAATAAAAATATCTAAAAATTTATAACACAAAGTATTGAGTACAAAACCATTAAATAATGGTTATACAGTTACCAAATAACACCACTACATAAAACAAGACTCCCAAGGCTAAAATTACCAATAATTCCAGTAAGACCAAATATTACCACATCATGACTACATATCACCACCACATAGTGACTAAATATTACCACCATACGTTGACCACATATAACAACCACACAGTGACTGAATAATACCACAAAACCACGACCACATATAACCACCACAAAGTGATGGAATAATACCGCCACACCATAACCAAATATCACCACCACATAGTGACTGAATAATACCACAAAATATGACCACCACATAGAGAAAGAATAATGCTACCACATCATAATAATAATAATAATAATAATAATAATAATAATCTTTATTTATATAGCGCCAACATATTTCGCAGCACTTTACAATGTAGAGGGTATAATTACAGACAAAAGACAGACATTACACAGTGAAAGCTACTTACAGGTGAGACACAAGGTGTGAGGGCCCTGCTCGCAAGAGCTTACAATCTAAGAGGGTGCCTGGGGGAAACAAAGGGGGAGAAGTGCTAAATTTACAATGGCCCAGCCATGCTTTATAAATATGGGGCGGTTTACATAAAAATTTGGTGAACCTGCCACCTTGACTGTACATCTATATACAGATAAGTGCCTGTGAGTGCCCTAGTGTAGGGAGTGACAAATGTATGTGATAGAAGGTGGGGGTTAACAATTAGTGGTTTTGGTAGGCCTGCCTGAGAAGATGTGTTTTCAGGACACTCTTAAAACTGCGAAGGCTGGGATTGTGCCTGATGGTACGTGGTAGGATGTTCCAGAGAATGGGTGCAGCACGTGCAAAATCTTGAAGACGGGCATGGGAGGTTCGGATGATTGTAGTCTGTAGTTTGATGTCCGTAGCTGAGTGGAGAGAGCGGGCAGGGTGGTAGACAGAGATGAGGGAGGAGATGTATGGGGGTGCAGCACTGTGGAGAGCTTTATGAGTGAGAGTGATTAGTTTATGCTGTATTCTGTACTGGATGGGCAACCAGTGCAGTGACTGACACAGGGTAGAGGCATCAGTATAGCGGCTGGAGAGAAAGACAAGCCTGGCTGCTGCATTCGAGGATAAATTGGAGAGGGGAGAGTTTACAGAGAGGGAGACCGATAAGCAAGGAGTTACAGTAGTCAAGACGAAATGAATAGAGCAACAATGAGAGTTGAGTGTTCCACAGTGAGAAATGGACGGATTCTGGAGATGTTCTTGAGGTGCAAGTGACAGGAGCGGGCAGGGATTGGATATATGGGGTGAAGGTCAGATCAGAGTCTAGAATAACCACAAGACATCGGGCCTGCTGCCTAGGTGTTATGGTGATGCCACACACTGAGAGAGAAATAGCAGATGGGGGTTGGTTAGTAGATGGGGGAAATACAAGAAGTTTGGATTTGGTGAGGTTTAGTTGGAGATAGAGAGAGGACATGATGTCAGAGACAGCGGACAGACAGTCACTGGTGTTTTGTAGCAGGGCAGCATGACCATATATCTTCACCATATAGTGACTGAATAATACCACCACACCATTACTGAATATAAACCATTACACTGTGCACACAAATAAATGATTACAGTTCAGGTACATTTAGTGACTCACACGTGACGTTTTCTCTGATGAGTCGTTCACATTCCTTTTTCTTCTCCAGGTCCAGACCTCCATGATGACTTCTCCCAGCCAACACTCGTCCACGAATTTGGACACAAATATCTTAAAATCCTCACTTTTCCAAGACCTCTTTATCTTTTCCTACCTCTGTACAAACTTCCCAGGGGTAGGAGAATGGGTTCAAGCCACAGCTCAGAGACCCAGTCTCCGTGGAGGAACAGTTTACTAACCTCCTGGAGAATGTGCTACAACTAAGGCCTGTACCTCTCAGAATTATATAGTGCGGTCCAAATTCCTTCCCTTGCACCTTGAAGATCAGCAGCTCAGGCATGATATATGATCTTCAGGAGATGCAGGGAATGGAATTCATGCTTATAGTGGTGTCTCTGTTTTTCCTACAGATTTCCCCATTGGGCTATAATGAATTTATTGAACCAGCGTTTGATCCATTTCTTTCATAAAATGCTCACGGGGGGCCACAGTCAGGGAGATTTTATATTTTTTATTTAAATAAAGTGTTTTTTGTGTTGTGCTTTTTAACCATTTATTTCCAGTGTTAGTAATAGAGGTGTCTGACAGATGCCTTTATATTACTAGCACTGGGGCTTGGTGTCAGCCTTGGGGTGACAAAAAAAACTCCACTGGTTGACTCTAAACTCCAGCGCTAGTAATAGTGAGATATCTGTCAGACACCTCTATTACTAAAACTGGAAAAATTGTGGTAAAAAATATACAGAAACAACACAAAAACACTTTATCTAAATAAACACTCCCAAGCAACATGCCTTGCTGACCATTTTATTAAAGAAATGGATCCAACACTGGTCCGACACACTCCAGCGGGGAAACGTGTAAAATATAGAAACACTAATTAGCATTTGGCTTATGGCTATCTGTAATGCATAGGACAGCATGAATTCTGAATATGGCCCTATAAATAGGTAGATCCCTTTTAGATAAGTTGTCCCCTAAATTAGGGGCTTCAGATAGATGGATAGGCAAGCCATAGGTAGATAGGTAAATGGGCAAAGCCCCTTGTAGGTAGGTAGACACTGGATAGATAGGTAGGCCACAAGCAGGTTGGTGGGTAGGCCCAAAGTAGATAGGTTGGTAGACCCTAGGTAGATAGGTAGGTTTGGGGCCCCAGGTAGGTAGGCAGCAGTTAGGCCCTAGGTATTTAGGTACTAGATTGGCCCCAGATAGGTAGTTGGGCCATAGGTAGGTAGGTAGATTAGCCCTAGTTAGGTAGGCGGGCAGGCAGTAGTTAGGCCTCAGATAGGTAGATAGATTACCCCTAGGTAGGTAGGCATTATTTAGGCCCATGGTATATAGAGAGAAGTTAGACCCATGGTAGGTAGTTAGATTCCACTCAGACATGTAGGTAGATTTCCCACAGGTAGCGAGATGCCCCCAGATAGGTAGGTAAATTTCCGCCAGCTAAGTAGGTAGATTGCCCCCAGGTAGGTAGATTGCCCCCAGATAGGTAGGTAGATTGCCTCTAGGTAGATAGATTTCCCCAGATAGGTAGGTAAATTGCCCCCAGACATGTAGGTAAATTGCTCACAGATTGCCCTCAGGTAGTTCGGTAGATTGCCCGCAGGTAGGTAGATTGCCTCCAGATAGGTAGGTAGATTGCCCCCAGATAGGTAGGTAGATTGCCCCCAGGTAGGTAGTTAGATGCCCCCAGATAGGTAGGTAAATTGCCCGATGATAGGTAAGTAGATTTCCCCCAGATAGGTAGATTGTCCCTAGAAAGGCATTAGATAGTCCCCAGGCAGGTCGGACCCCAATATATAAAAAAAAAAATACACTCACCTTTTCCCGTTCCCCAGCAAGTGGTGGCAGTAGGCTGGGCTTCACTGCCAGACTTCTCCTTTTGAAGCCTGACACAGGCGGCGCGATGCTGCCTGTGTGATGATGTGCTGGCGGCTTCTAGTAGGTCTGAGGCATAGTGCCTTAGACTTACTAGGCAGAACAGCGCTAAGTGCTGAAATTTATTTTTTGCTCTACATAAAGATGGCCTAGGCTATAAGAAGATGGCCAACATCCTGAAGCTGAGCTGCAGCATGGTGGCCAAGACCATGTAGCGGTTTAACAAGACAGGTTCCACTCAGAACAAACCTTGCCACAGTCGACCAAAGAAGTAGAGCGTTATATCCAGAGTTTGTCTTTTCATAATAGATGTATGAGTGCTGCTAGCATTGTTGTAGATGTTACTGGGGGAAAAGGGGCCTGTCAGTGCTCAGACCATATGGCGTAGACTGCATCAAACTGGTCTGTATGGCTGCCATCCCAGAAGGAAGCCTCTTCTAAAGATGATAACAGGAAAATCTGCAAACAGTTTGCTGAAGACAAGCAGACTGAGGACATGGATTACTAGAACCATGTTCTGTGCTCTGATGAGACCAAGATAATTTTTGGTTCAGATGGTGTCAAGTGTGTGTGGTGGTAACCAGGTGAGGAGTACAAAGACAAGTGTGTCTAGCTATAGGAGGTGCAGCAGTAGCAGCTGCTATGGGGCCCTGCATCCTGAGGGGACCCAAAAGCCCCTTGGACACATAAGAAGACACCGGTATTGGAAATGGCACGTGGTAACTGGCAGGTGCCCCATTTCACTTTTTGCACCAGCGCTCAAGAACTTCAAGTTACGTCTCTGCTCACAAGTTTTGTACATGTGATATATGTGGTGGCAGCAAGAACATCCCAATGGGGAACATGGAGGTTCAGCTGGCAGGGGCAAAGTAATAGGGGGTGCAGCGGTACCAGCCCTGCATTCTGAGGGGGCCCAAAAGCCCTTTTGACAAATAAGAAGACACCGGTATTGGAAATGGCACACGGTAACTGGCAGGGGTACCAAAAGGGCAGTACGGGTAATACTCCTGTCAGGGGCCCTAATATGTTAAAAAATAGAAACTATTAATGGACACCTAGACCTAACAATGGCACTATTTCTTTAACTTGTCTTGTGTTTACCATATGCATGGACTTACCTTTTTAAAGAATATGAAATAAAGGACGTTTTACTCAAGATTTCTCTAGCAGCCAGCTGGTTCTTCTGTTTCTATTAATGGATTGGGGCCTCATTTTATTTGGCTGTATGGGGCCCTGAAATGGTTAATAGATGACTGATGGCAGCCCTTGTAATGGGGGATCCCAATTTCACTTTATGCCGGAGGGCCCAAGAACTTGAACTTACACCTCTGCAGGCTGAACTAGATTAGATGACATTTTTGATACTTCTTTGTGATGGCCACCAAAAGTGCAAAAAGTCACTGAAAACTATTAAAATGGTGTGTCAAACGCCATGGCGAACTGTAAAGTAGTCGGTTTGGTTCGAGTTCGAGAAAATCGAGATGTTCAATTCGAACTTACCTTTTCTCAAACGGTTCGATCAACACTATGCATGAGAAATGCGAGCTGTAGGGAGCTACAGTTCATTGAAGGAACCATGAATGCCAACATGTACTGTGGCATACCGAAGCAGAGCATGATTCCCTTTCTTTTGAAATTGGGCCACAGGGCAGTATTTCAATATCATACTGACCCAAACACATCTCCAAGATGACCACTGCCTTGTTAAAGAAAATGAGGGTAAAGGTGCTTGACTGACCAATCATGTCTCTAGACCTAAACCCTATTGAGCATCAGTGGGGTATCCTCAAATGTAAGGTGGAGAAGTGCAAGGTCTCTAATATCCACCAGCTCCGTGCTGTAATCAGTGGAAGAGGATTCCAGTGACCGCAACCTGTGAAGCTCCAGTAAACTCCATGCCCAAGAGAACTAAGGCAATGGCAGAAAAAAATGGTGGCCACACAGAATATTGACACTTTGGGCATAATTTGTCCATTTTCACTCAGTTTTGTTGCCAGTGGTTTAGACATTGAAGGCTGTGTGTTGGGTTATTTTGAGGGGACACCAAAGTTATACAGTTATACAGGCTGTACACTATTTAACATTGTATCAAAGTGTTATATATTTTGTGTTTTCATACGAAAATATATAGTACAATATTTACAAAAATGTGAGGGTTGTACTCACATTTTGAGATACTGTATGTATTTTATACTACTTTAACACCTTAACGACCGCCCGCCGACTTGATACGGGTCGTTCGTCTGCAGCGGCGTCTTTAGCCGGAGTTTGCGGTGCCCGGCGCCGCAGCTGCGCTGAGATCAGGGCTGTACTACGCACTGTATTACACAGCCCTGATCCCAGAGCATCCCCTGTGAGCACCAGGCAGTGGGGGAAACCTCCGCACCCCGATGCTTTAACCCTTTGATTGCGGCGGTGTGTTACCACAGCGCAATCAAAGGGTTCCTCCTGCTCTGTCGGGTGATCGGAACACCCGGTGACCCGACAGAGCCCGGGGAATGGCTGCACAGTCAGCCCTGGGGACCTACAGTCATGGCCAAAAGTTTTGAGAATGATACAAATGTTAATTTTTACAAAGTCTACTGCATCAGGTTTTATAATGGCAATTTGCATAGACTCCAGCATGTTATACAGAGTGATCAGCTTAACAGCAATTAATTTACAAAGTCAATAGTTGCCTAGAAAATGAACTTTTTCCCCCAAAACACATTTCAACTTCATTGCAGGCCTGCCTTAAACGGACCAGCTAACATCGTTTCAGTGATTGCTCCATTAACACAGGTGTGGGTGTTGATGAGGACAGGGCTGGAGATCAATCTGTCATGATTAAGGAAAAAATCACACCACTGGACACTTTAAAAGGAGGCTGGTGCTTGGCAGCATGGTTTCTCTTCTGTTAACCATGGTTATCTCTAAAGAAACACGTGCAGTCATCATTGCACTGCACAAAACTGGCCTAACAGGGAAGAGTATCGCAGCTAGAAAGATTGCACCTCAGTCAACAATCTATCGCATCATCAAGGAATTCAAGGAGAGAGGTTCCATTGTTCCCAAAAAAGGCTCCAGGGCGCCAAGGAAGACAGCAAGCGCCAGGACCGTCTCTTAAAAGTGTTTCCAGCTTCGGAATCGGACTACCAGCAGTGCAGAGCTTGCTCGGGAATGGCAGCAGGCAGGTGTGAGTGCATCTGCATGACTGTGAGGCGGAGAACTCATGGAGCAAGGCCTGGTGTCAAGGAGGGCAGGCAAAAGAACCACTTCTCTCCAGAAAAAACATCAGGGACAGACTGATATTCTGCCAAAAGGTACAGGGAGTGGACTGCTGGAGGACTGGGGTAAAGTCATTTTCTCTGATGAATCCCCTTTTCGAATGTTTGGAACATCTGGAAAACAGCTTGTTCAGAGAAGAGAAGGTGAGCGATACCACCCGTCTTGTCTCATGCCAACTGTTTAGGTTCCTGAATCCTTTCTTGTGTGGGGTTGCTTCTCATTCAAGGGAATTGGGTCTCTAACAGTATTGCCTAAAAAAAACATCCATGAATAAAGAATGGTACCAGAATGTCCTCCAGAGCAACTTCTCCCAACCCTCAGAGCAGTTTGGTGATCAACAATGCCTTTTCCAGCATGATGGGAGCCCTTGCCATAAAGCAAAAAGGGGATAACTAAATGGCTCAGGGGAAAAAAACATAGAGATTTTGGGTCCCTGGCCTGGAAACTCCTCAGATCTTAATCCCATTGAGAACTTGTGGTCAATCATCAAAAGACGGTGGACAAACAAAACCCAAAAAATTGTGACAAAATGCAAGCATTTTATTGTGCAAGAATGGACTGCTATCAGTTTAGGGGTTTGGTCCAGAAGTTGATTGAGGCATGCCAGGGAGAATTGCAGAGTCCTGAAGAAGAAAGGGTTAACACTGCAAATATTGACTTGCTGCTTAACTCATTCTAACTGTCAATAAAAGCTATTGTTAATCATTTTATGATTGCACTTGAATTTCTGTATGTGATAAAAACATCTGACAAACACACATAAAAACCAGAGGGAAACAGATCATGTGAAAATATAATATTTGTGTCATTCTCAAAACTTTTGGCCATGACTGTAGAGTGGCCCCAGAGCTGTCTGCGTATGAAGCCAGTGACCAGGACACACTGTGTGCTGTCCAGATCACTGCCTGTGTCAAAGTGACAGAGTATAATGTATTAGCATATATGAATATGCTAATACATTACTAAGTGTCAAAAAAAATTAATTGTAAAACAGTTCTCCCTTCAGGGGATTTTAAAAAAAAGTAACAAAAAAAAAACAAAAAAGTGTAAAAAAAATTAAATAAAAAAATAAATTATAAAATAAAAAGAAATATTAAAAAAAAAAATAATTATGCATATATTACACACAAAAAAAAAACCTATCCATATTAGGTATCCACACGACCGTAATAATCTGTAGAATTAATCTAACAAGTTATTAAGTGTGACATGTGAATGGTGTAAAAAAAATTAAAAAAACAAACAAATAAAAAAATTCTTCAATTATTTATAAGCGAATTTAAACTATTCCCTCATAAAGTACAACTTTTCTCGAATAAAACGAGGCCTCATACAACTGCATCATTGAAAAAAATAAAAAAGTTATAACTGTTGAAATGCAAGGAGGCAAAAATGAAAAAAATGTTCTGGTCATTAACTACTTTTCAGGTGTTCATCTTAAGGGGTTAATGTGGTGGTGTACCCAGTTCTAGCTATGTACCTTGAAGTCCTGGGTTATCTGGATTGGTAGCCTAGGGTATCATCATGGTGGCTGGCAGTGTTTCTCAGCTGTTAGCTATCAAGAGTGGATGCTAGCACCAGCATAGGCCCAGAAAAAGCCTAGCATAAATATGAATGTGAATGTGTTGTGACATTGGAACAAGGTGACCAAATCATAAAAGGACACATGGAGATGTTAAAATTAAGTATTTTGGTGCCAAGTGAGAATAGTCTATGTGTGGTTCTTGGAAGACCTGTGATGAGCTGATGGAATACAGTGAGGAAAAAAGCAATTAGTCAGTCACCAATTGTGCAAGTTCTCCCTCTTAAAAAGATGAGAGAGGCCTGTAATTGACATCATAGTTAGAACTCAACTATGAGAGACAAAATGAGAAAAAAAAATCCTGAAAAATCACATTGTTGATTTGGAAAGAATTTATTTGTAAATTATCGTGTAAAATAAGTATTTGGTCACCGACAAACAAGCAAGATTTCTGGCTCTCACAGACCTGTTACTTCTTCTTTAAGAGGCTCCTCTGTCCTCCACTCATTACCTGTAGTAATGTCACCTGTTTGAACTTGCTATCAGTATAAAAGACACTTGTCCACAATCTTAAACAGTCACACTCCAAACTCCACTATTGTGAAGACCAAAGAGCTGTCGAAGGACACCAGAAACAAATTGTAGCCCTGCACCAGGCTGGGAAGACTGAATCTGCAATAGGCAAGCTGCTTGGTGAGAAGAAATCAACTGTGGGAGCAATAATTAAAAAAATGAAAGACATACAAGACCATTGATAATCTTCCTCCATCTGGGGATCCACGCAAGATCTCACCTTGTGGGGTCAAAATGATCACAAGAACGGTGAGCAAGAATCGCAGAACCACACGGGGGGACCTAGTAAATGATCTGCAGAGAGCTGGGACCAACATAACAAAGGCTACCATCAGTAACACACTACGCCGCCAGGGACTCAGATCCTGCAGTGCCGGATATGTCCCCCTGCTTAAGCCAGTACACGTCCGGGCCAGTCTGAAATTTGCTAGAGACCACTTGAATGATCCAGAAGAGTATTGGGAGAATGTCATGTGGTCAGATGAAACCAAAGTAGAACTGTTTGATAGAAACACAACTCATCGTGTTTGGAGGAGAGAGAATGCTGAGTTGCATCCAAAGAACACCATACCTACTGTGAAGCATGGGGTGGTAACATCATGCTTTGGGGCTGTTTCTCTGTAAAGGGACCAGGACGACTAATCCGTGTACATGAAAGAATGAATGGGGCCATATATCGTGAGATTTTGAGAGCAAACCTCCTTCCATCAGCAAGGGCATTGAAGATGAAACGTGGCTGGGTCTTTCAGCATGACAATGATCCCAAGCACTACGCCAGGGCAACAAAGGAGTGGCTTCGTAAGAAGCATTCCAAGCTCCTGGAGTGGCATAGCCAGTCTCCAGATCTCAACCCCATAGAAAAGCTTTGGAGGGAGTTTAAAGTTCATGTTGCCCAGCGGCAGCCCCAAATATAACTGCTCTAGAGGAGTTCTGCATGGAGGAATGGGCCAACATACCAGCAACAGTGTGTGCCAACCTTGTGAAGATATAGAGCAAAGTATTGAGAATATTTCCAAATCAGACAATGTGATTTTCGGGATTTGTTTTTTCATTTTGTCTCTCATAGTTGAGTTCGACCTATGATGTCAGTTACAGGCCTCTCATCTTTTTAAGTGGGAGCACTTGCACAGTTGGTGGCTGACTAAATACTTTTTTTTCCCATTTTATGTGGAGGTCATAAGCAGTCTATATGTGACAGAAGATGTGGCCATGTCCAGAAGTCAACAGGTGAGAGAGGAGGGGCCAGAGCAGCATTCTATACTGTATGTGAGAATGGAGGGGGCCATGAGCAGCAGTCTGTATGTGAAAGAGGAGGGGGCATAAGCAGCATTCTCTATGTTAATTGCCCTACTGATTGTCTCCCTCCAGTGAACAAGATGATGGTGTCTTCCCCATCTCAGAACCTCTGGTCTACTTTACTCTGGTCCCTTCCGTCACAAATAGACAGCTGATCATGGCCCACCTCATTTCTCACATATAGATCACTGCTCATGGCTCCCTCTTTTCTTTGCTTCTAAAACCTATGCACTAAGTCCATCAAGATATTAGAATGGCCCTGAATGATAACTACATTTCCTCCTATCCCTCAGCTGTCATCCCTGTATCTAGAGTTCTACTTTGATTTGGTTCAAATGTTTGTTGAGGATTATGCCTTGATAGCTACTTAGCCTAGAAACTGCCCTGAATATAGTGCCACCTAGAGTGCATTGTAACTGCTAAATTTATGTGCCCAAAACTGAGAACTAAATTGACTAAGCATGTTGCACAATTAATGTTTCAAGAAAATAAAGTCTTCTGTTTAACTAATACAAGCTCAGGCTAGCCACCTGCAGATGAGATTGTAAACCTTCAAACTTCTGTCCTCTCCATAGGCACCAAAACATAAAAAGGTGCATTAGCTTAAAGGGGTTGTCTCACTACATTGATTCATCTGACCTCAGTCCTGTTTTCTTGGCTTCACTTTGAATTCATGGGCATGTTTAATGGCTTCTACTAGGCTGCAGTAGAAGCCAGGTCTGTAGCTATAGCAACCAGTGCTGGCAGTCTATCAGATTAGCTCAAACAGGTCTGTAGCTATAGTGACTTGAGGAGCTGATGCAGCCCATACAAGAGGGGATATCTCAGAATAGGTAGGACACTGTTAACGAACATATATTGCAAAGTGACTTGTTTTTGCAAGATCTTTAACCTAAAAAGCAATCCTTTTAGTGAGACAACCCCTTTAAGGTCACATGTATATGGTCATATTATTGCCCAAATTCATATCATACAGTGATTATCGCTTCATTGTACAGAGTTATAGGGCAGTGCTGGGAGAAGGCATTTTGTTTCCTAGTTAATTACTGCAAATACCCTTCCAGCCCTTGCTCTAGCCATGAACTTGCTCATAATGCCTGTTGCTGTGCTAGGTGGAATTGGAAAAACACAATTGTGCCATCTATTTTTGAAAGGTTTTGTTTTAACAGAATGTAACTAACTGCTGGTGCCTGCTGTGTATACACAGGCTCAGCTCATGATCCCACTGCATACCTCCTTGTGCCCCCTGCCTGACAGGCTTGATGTGGTACCCTAAGAAGTCATCTACCCACCAATCGCCCCAACCCTTTGATCGGCACACGGTGTTCTTCTGTACAGGCTCTGAGCACACTTCCATGTGCATGAGACCTAAAGGTCACACACAAAAGGTCAAACAAGCTGCAGACCATAGGGACCAGCTTAAAATAACAGTATATTGACAGTTCCAGGAAAGGACTATTTTTTTTTCCAATAGACAAATATAGATTTATTTCTCAAGAATATCTGAACAATCAGATAAACAAGGGGATCTATCAAACTCTTAACTACTTTTGGTGTTGCTTATGCCTGTTAAAGACCTGCTTGCAGGCAGAGGTTGTAATACAGGCAGATATAGTATGACATTGCATATAAAATAACAAGAGTACCTAATACAGCTGTATTCCCATAATAAAAGCTGAAGCTTTCACAGGATTTTGTCACAAACACCAGGTGCAAACGTAGCCTAACACAATGAGCTCTGGGGAAAAAAAGATAAATGATCGCTGTTATTGGTTTAAAATCCCTTTCACAAGTGAAGGCTCATTTATTATTAGGCAGCTATATGTAACAGCAATGCTTTGTCCCCTGCCTGGAAGAATGTCAACTTTGTCAAGATGAAAATGTGTATTAGAACATGGTGCATTTTCCCTTTACTAATCCTAGGGTCAGTAGCATGAATGTCACTTTGAACGTTTATGTGTTACCTTGTAGGAAAGCTTAGTTATAAATTTTAAAAGCATACCTAACCCTAACTTCCTGTTCACCTCCAATTTTAAGGTATTGAGGTTAGAAGTCAAAGGTCACACCCCTCGTTCCATAAAAACCCTTTGCTGCCACAGTTATTACAAGTATTTCACATCCCTGCCAATTCCCCAGTGACATAAAGCACCATTTTCCTCTGCTTTTTTTTTGGGGCCCCTCTCTTCCTCTTTTATATATTCGAAAACAGTCTTCAAGATTCTTTCTTGTCCAGGGAGCCATGTTATGTGTTACTGAAATACGCAGACCATTATCAAAAATGAGAAAACAGGTTCACACATAAGATATTTTCACAGAGCTGTGAATATTTTAATTTAATGTATGCAGCATAACGTGTTTTCGACTCCCCCCTCCCCCTTCAATCCTTCTCCGAGAGTAACAGAGGTTTTATTCAGGGTGCGCACCTGTGGAAACCAAGCTTCCAGCGCACACTGGATCATTAACAAAATGAGTTGTGTCAATAGGTTAGAGTCTCTAAGGGGAAGAAGGCTATATATCAAAAGAATAACATTATTTATTCTGTGGTAGATAAAGTGCTTGATTTAATGAGGCTGGCAATTGGTAAAAACAGTTAAAAAAAGAAAGCACACTTGTAAGAGAAGATAAAACATACATTTTAGTGCAGTTCAGCTAACAAAAATTAAGTTAAAATTAAGACTAGCAAAGTTAAGAATATAATATATTATCCTATTTATAATGCATTTACTGGCAAAAATACACTAATGCACGTAGGTAAAATATGAAGCAAACATACAGCAATAAATATTAAAAATTTTTATGAGTTGGTTATTCTGCATTGATGAAGGATGACATGTAGCAGTTAAAAAAACATAAAGGGCGACATGTATGAACGCGGCTGCACCAGGTATCTGGCGTCTTTTCAGCCCGATATCCAGCACAACCCCGTTCACTACATATTTAAATGGCCCGTACGCCAATATCAGGCGCAAGCGGCACTTTGTAATGTGCCTGATTTCGGGGGGCGTTTAGGAGGCGGGGCACACTAGAGCCGTATGTAGATTTATAGCTTCGCTATGGCATTTCTAGGCACATTACTGCTGGAACAGGTAAACCGCTTACATAAATCAGGCGCATACTAGGCTATTGTTATGTACATAAAATTTGGCGCTAAACGGCAAATTTCATACATGCTGCCCGAAATGTATGAATGCTTGTTCTTTTTTGTTTTTTTTTTGTTTTCATGATTAATTTTCTTAACAGTCCGAAGGCCTCGTTCACACGACGGATTTGGCCGCGGGTTTCGCCGCGGCCAAATCCTCGTCGCGCCGTGGGAGGGGCGTGGTTTGGGGCGCGGCTTGCGCCGAGGGCTTGCCCCTATGCAAATTAAGAGCAGGGGGCAAGCCGCGGCGCTAGCCGCATCCCAGCCGCGCACCACCCGTGGCAGCACCGCGCGGCCGCCGCGCAGAGCACTCCTGTCAAGAAATGACAGGAGAGTTCTTCACACGCGCAGGTCTGTCCGCGGCCCCGGAGCCGCGGCCAAACCCGCGCAGTGTGAATATTAAAGCGGTTTCCCATAGGAAACCATGTTAATATTCTAGGCGCGATTTGGCCGCGGTTATGGCCGCGGAAACCGCGTCGGAACCCGCGGCCATAACCGCGGCCAAATCCGTCGTGTGAACAGGGCCTAAGAACTATCTGTTTATTAAAGGAATCACAACATAGTATGGGGTCTGTCACATGGCAGATACCACAGAAGCTGTTGGGTGTTGCTGCATGTTCATAGAAACAATAACAATGCATGCAGTGCTGTTATTCTTGTCAGATCTGAAGCAGGCTGTGCACAGTGTCTTTAATGCAGATGTGAATATAGGGCGGCATGTATGAACCATTGTTTTGGCATGCTGTGAGCCACATTAACTGTCGTAGCCCCGTGCTACAGATATATAAACCATTGTATGCCAAAACTTGGTGCAATCTGCACCAGACATGACACTTTAGAATGCACCAAAGATGTGGGGTCATGTCATACCAGAGTCGTAAAATGCGCCACAAATGCGCCAATGTTTAGGTTCCATTAGCAACTTGTAGAGCTCTAGTGAACTCTATAAGACGTAGAATCATAGGATGCACAAGAAATGTGCCAACGTTTGGTGTAAAACTGTTGTACAAATCCATACCAAAGTGTCCTGGCTGGGACTATTTGTGGCATAGAATGGAACACATTTATACAGTTCTGTGAGACACTTTCATGCATACTGCTGGATCCTACACTATTAAAAACGGAAGTAGAATTTTTGATTCAGCACCAGGTTCATACATGTCCCTCATAGTTTACATGTGACTTCCATAACTGCAACTTTTTCTAAAATCATAATTATTTGGTAATATACATAAATGTAAATAGCACTTGCAATAGGAGAAAAGCATTCAGGGATCTGTTTTATATTTGCTTTATTCATTAGGTAAAGGTCAGTTAGTCAGGTGTATGTGTCTCTTCTTCAGGACCAGCCCTCATTTTCCTATTTTATATCACAAGCACTTTTTAAACAATATTTAGATGCAAATTCCATGTCTGAATTTTGATTTTTTTTTTAGGCGGGTTTCACATATCCATAATTTGGCTATCCATGTAATGGCCTACAGAATCCCCTTCTGACAATGGTTGAAAAAAGCATAAAAGCTGAATGAAGCTGACCTGTGACAATCTGGCCTCAATCCAAAAATAATTAAAGGGTTATTAAAGGGCTTTTAAAATTGATGCCTGTCTTCAGGTTAGGTTATCAATGTATATGAAGATTGATCCAATATTAACCCTTTAAAAAAGGTTTTGCCAAGACGGCTGTTCCCTACCTCACACGCTGCCGCTGGTCCCCTGGGTCTTGAGATTGGGGCGCTCTCTGCTTGGGTAGTTTAAAAAAAAACACCCTCCAGACGGCACTTAGTGACGTCATCGCGCTGCGAGTCGTGCCCGTTCCTGCCGGCATCTAAGAGCTACACACCTAAAAGCAGGGAGGCAGGGAGCGGGACAAAGACCCAGAATGTAGAGAAACGTAGAAGACAAGGAGTAAGGGAACGGAGCAAGGAACTAGAACATAGAAAAGCGTAGACATGGAGTAAGGGAGCGTGGCTAAGAATCTGGAGAATCTGGAGAACAGCCAGCACATCCCCCAAGCACAGTCCATGAAAATTCTGTGCGAGCAGGAAGAAGGGGGAAAGTGAGGAGCCGACAGACTGTCCTGGCCGGGGAGGGGAGCTACTGCGCATGTCAGGCCGTGTGTCAGGACGTGCTCGTTCCCAAGGAGGCTTCAGAGGAAGAGTAATGAACCACGCAAGTGCGGCCAGACAGGCAGGAGGCTTAGAACAGGTCGGCTCCAATGACAACCAGCTGTACACAATGATAAGGTAACGAAGGCTACAGCTGTGGCACCTTACACTTTTTTTTAATGACATGCAATTAGGAAAGTGCCAAACTTATGATTTCTAAGCATCCCACGTCGACTTGACATGGTGGTAAAACCCCTTTAAGCCGAACGCCTGAAAAGTAGTTAATGACCAGAACATTTTTTTCGTTTTTGCCTCCTTGCGTTTCAACAGTTACTTTTTATTTTTTCAATGACGCAGTTGTATGAGACCTTATTTTATTTGAGACAAGTTGTACTTTATGGGGGAATAGTTTAAGTTCACGTATAAATAATTGCCGAATTTTCAACATTTTTTTCAATCTTTTTTGTTTTTTTTTTCATTTTTTTACACCATTCACATTTCACAGTTTCAGTTATGTGGATACCTAAGATGTGTAGGGTTTTTTTGTGTGTGTGTAATGAATACACAATTATTTTTTATTAAATATTTTTATTTTATTAATTTATTTTTTTTACACTTTTTTTTTTTTTTATTTTTTTTTTACAATCCCATGACTGGTTAACTGTGTTACTTTTTTTTTTTTTTTTTTTTTTTTTTTTTACACTTTTTAATGTATTAGCATATTCATATATGCTAATACATTATAATCTGTGTCAGTCTGACACAGTCTGCCCTGATCATTGGATTGTTATACAGACAGTCCTGGGGCTACTCTAGGTCCCCAGGGCTGACTGTGCAGCTGTTTCCCGGGCTCTGTTGGGTCACTGGGTGTCTCGATCACCCGACAGAGCAGGGAAACCCTTTGATTCCGTTGCGGTGACGATCAGCGGCAATCAAAGGGTTAAAGCACCAGGGAATGGAGGTTTCCCCCGCTCCCCAGCGCTTGCAGGAGTTGAGCTGGGATCAGGGCTGTGTAGTACAGCCCCATTCTCAGTGCTGCTGCGCTGCCAGGAGCCGCAAACTCCGATGTCTGAAGCGACGCCAAAAGAAGTCGCTGCAGACGAACGACCTGAAATGGCCGCCGCCAAAAGATGGTGGGCGGTCATTAAGGAGTTAAGCATCATTGCTGATCTTCTGTCTGAAAGGGCCGTGTTACTTGAACACTAGCCCCGCAGCCTCTGTTTACATGTGCTTGTACTAGCACCCACTGGGGCAGATATATCAATACTAAAACTAGACAGTCTTACAACACATCACATCATAGTTTTATAGTGTTGTTAAATGTGGCGCATTATAAGACTGTCTAGCCTACATTTGCACATTTTATTAGTTGGCTTACTTTATGCTACTAATGATGCCAAAATTTTGCTGCATTGTTTTGTTGTATGGTGTCGAACATTAAGCCATGCCCCCTCTGCATGATGTCACACCCCTTTAGTTGGACAAGGCACAGAAGTGTCTAGAAATCGTCAGAATTCTGGTGCAGCAGCTATAATAAATGTCGGCGTCACCGGCTCACCACACTGGGAGCATCTCTTGGACTTATGCTTGAACGGCTGGGATAGCCACAACTAAACCTGAGTATTCAGCCTTTAATATTTCGACATTATATGACACCCTACTATTGTTTGTCTTTTAAGAATATATATTAAAGTTAATTCATTTTAACTGGTTCTATTCATCTATTTGGATAATAAATGTGCCCCACTATGTTCATCACCAATCAGAGCTCAGCTTCATTTTTTAAATTGTTCTGGAAAATTAAAAGTTGAACTCTGATTGGTTGTTATGCACAACACAGTTTTCCTGTTACTCAGTTTTGATTAATGAAATCTGGTGTGTTTTGTAATGGCTACACTAGGTATTATATCTGTGTCCGATTCATACGGTATTGATAGTAGGACCTTCATCAATTTAAAGGGGTTGTCTCACTACAAGGATTGCTTTTTATGTTAAAGATCTTGCAGAAACAAGACACTTTGCAATATATGTCCATTAACAGTGTCCTACCTATTCTGAGATATCCCCTCTTGTATGGGCTGCATCAGCTCCTCAGGTCACTATAGCTACAGACCTGTTCAATTTCTCCTGATAGGCTGCCAGTGTTAGGGATATCAGCCAAGATAACTCCTTTAGCTAAAAAAATAATACTGTACACATTATACATAAATGTAGCATTATAAGCAAGAAATTTAAATAAATGTAATGCATGGACAGAGCAGGCTAGTCATTCTGGCAAATAGAGGCTAGACCCCATATACATCTTCTATATCCCCTAACAAGATATATGAATATTGTTTTTTTTTTCATGAAGCAGAACATTTAACAATAACATTTTCAGGTCCTGTGTCGAACAGGGCTTTAAATATTGAATGTAAGGCTGTTTAGTATTAAATATATTAATTCAGTAAAAAATGTGACGTTAACATAACAGAGGGGGTTTTCTGGCTTCAATATTAGGATAGTGAAGGAATTTTTATCAATTTTCTTCCTACGATGATAATACTTGATGAAAAAAAATAGGTGTTAAATTCTAATCACAGCATAATGTATCTGAATGTCCCCAAAATTTGAAACAGAGCTCTTGGTTTCTAACAAAACTGACACACCGCTTTACACTTACAGCATGTAGCGAAAATTGGCCGGTCCGGAATGTTCACAGAACATCCTGTATTTAGCATCAAGGAAGTCTGTGTTTTTACTCAAAACACCTAAATGTCAATCTTTCTGCAAGGCTAATGAATCCTTCAAAGCCAGCCACATATTTGTGCCTGGAATGTCTATACTATGACATAGCATATCCACTGTATGGATATATTTACACTAAAATATGCATATGCCATAACAGTATAAATAATCTTTGGTTAATACTCGCAGGTTGTATGTTTTCTTGTTTTATTATTTGTTTTCATTTATATATAGTGGAATGAAAAGTATTTATGTTAATTCACTTTAATTCAGGGCCTACCTGTAATGTTTTGTGCATGTTTACATATAGCACTGTGCAAAAGTCTTAGCCAGATGTGGGGAAAAAAAATACTGCAAAGTAAGAATGCTTTTTTAAAAAAATGGCTTTACTCCGTATTATATTGCAAGACTCACAAAGTCGGATGTGACTTGAGGAACACTACATCTGATAGGTGGCACAGGGTCATAGCCCTTGCCCTTGAGCTTACTTGAATTCATTTAAATTTCAGTGGAGCAACCATTACATATAAGTCTCCACACAACTACATGGTGCTTGTCCCTAATAAGGAATGCTACCCCCTTTGTTGCCTATAGCGACCAATTAGAGCTCAGTTTTCGTTTGTTATACTACTCTGTAAAATAAAAAACTGAGCTTTGATAGGTCACTATGGGCAACAAGGACAGTCTTAGAGGTATGTTCTGAAGGTGTCTATGCCTTTTGTTTTAGAAGTATGCGCTGACCAGTGCGTACTTCTAAATCGCTCCGACTCGGCCTTCATCCATCTTTCCTTTCCCCGGCGGAATACAACTAAAAATCATAACACTCAATAAGTGCTATGATTTTACCATATTTGCAGAGAGTACTTCGTCCCTATTGCAGCGCAATTATGTGCCGAAGTTCCCCCTTGCAAATACGCTGTGTGAACATACCCTTACCATTATACAGTTGTACTTAATGAGGCTTACTATTTCTATCAGAGTGATAGCTGAAGCTTGGAGCCAATTTCTGCTCTGGCTAATAGGGGTATTGTAGGTCATGAAAGGGGTCCTCATCTACTAAGTTCCTAATTGGATGTTTAGTAATGAGTTTTCTAAACTAAACAACCCCTTTAATATACTGTACAAATTGTAGCCTGACATGTTATATTACAGAACAGTCTTGTTTAGAGTTTTTGAGATTCTAGGGCATCATCTTTTTTGTGGGAATTGTATAATTACTAATTACTTTTTTGCTCCTGGATGTTTGATATCAGCATATAAAAATGTAAACATAACTGCAAAATATTTAGGCAGGTATAGAAATAAGCTGCAAAATAAGAATGTTTTTCAAAAATAGAAGTATTATCAGTTTATTTTTATCAATTAACAAAATGAAAAATAAATAAACAAAAGAGAAATCAAAATTAAATCAGTTTTTGGTGTGACCACCCTTTGTCTTTGGAGTCCTGGCAGTGAAATTGAGCCCTTTTGTGACATACACAACACATATTAGACTCGGCAGGGAGGTTCTTCCAAACATATTGGAGAAGCAACCACAAATCTTCTGTGTATGTAGGCTTGATCAAATCCTTCTGTCTCTGCATGTAATCCCAGGTAGACTCAGCGATCTGGAGATCACTGCCAGAGTAGAGAAAGAAGAAAGCAGAAAAGTGATGGCAAGTGAGGATGGTGCGGTTCTGGAACAGAGGTAAGTATAAGTTTTCAAATTTTAACCCCTTACCAACACTGGCAAATGGGTAATTCTTGGTGCCTATAAATTTTTATGTAGTGGCTTACTCTGTAAGTCTGCTACATAGGATTTTGGTCAATTGCTAATTGTAGTTGACACCCACTGCTAACAGCAGGGAATGGAGCAGTTTCTGTTCCCTGCTGTTTAACTCTTTATTTAAATGAATAAGAAACAGTGCCGTGAACCGTTCCTCACTGGAATTGCGGCAAGATCGCAGGTGCCAATCTGTAACATAGAGGCTGGATACCTTATAAAGGCTTCCATAGCCACTATGTATTTGTTTCTCTTACTGCCCCGGGCAGGAAGCAACAGAAGAACATTGTTTGTATAATGCAGAAGAGTGTACTAAGGATTATACCCCCTAGTGGTCAAGTACTTTTGGGGGACTCAATATAGCTGTAAATTAAAAAATTTAAATTAATGAAAACTATTAAAAGTCCAAATCATCCCCCTTTTGCCATTTTACAATAAAAAATAAAATAATAAAAAGTTTACACATAATTGATATCAACACATCCATAAAACTTTGATCTATTAAAATATAACATATTTTATCCAATATGTTGAACACTGTTGGAGGCAAAAATCCCAAACGGCAAAATTCCATTTTTAGGTCATTTCCCGTTCCCAAAAAATGTAAATAAAACGTGATCAAAAAGTCGTACCTACTCCAAAATGGTAAAATAAAACGACACCACAGCCTGAAAAAAATGCACCCACACTCCAGGTCCATAGGAGGAAAAACAAAAAAGTTAGTGGTCACAGAAAATGGTGCTGCAGCACAAATGTAAGAAATAAGAATGTTTGCCTTTTTACACTACTAAAACATAATGAAAACCCTACAGAACACAGATAACACAGCATTTATACCGAAGGGTGAATGCTGTAAAAACAAAACTCCCAAAACATGGCACAAGTACTTTTTTTTCACATTTCACCTCACTTAGAAGATTTTTCGGTTTCACAGTATTTTCTATGGTACAATAAATGATACTGTGAAAAAGTACATTTTGTCCCACAAAATAAAAGCCCTTATTTTTCTATGTAGATAGGAAAAATGAAAAAGTTACAGCTCTTGGAAGGCAGGGAGGAAAAAAAACAAAGAGCCATATTACTCTGACCGGTTGTCAGGAAGGGGTTAAATAGGCCCTCCCTGGTAATAAAAAAATAAAAACTGAGGTAGACAACCACTTAAATATATGACATACATCCTGATGACTGGATTGATGTTCTGGAGCTCTTATTTATCTCCCTTCGCCTATAGTAAAATGACTGCGCTGTGTATTATTCCCCAGAGGTGAACACAAACAGTAGAGGAACCCAGTGCAAAAACAGTATTTAGGCCCCTTGTTATACATTATTTTATTAAAGAACATGATATCTCTCACCTGTAATTGTCTTTAATGCAATTTATTACCGTGTTTCCCCGAAAGTAAGACATAGCAGAGGTTTTGTTGAATTCCCTAATATAAGGCAACCCCCTGAAAATAAGACATAGCGGAAAGCATTGCTGCAGCTCCCTATACACAGGGCTGTCCCTAAGTGTGGGCAGAGAGAAAAGTGGGGGAAGAGGGGGCGGGAGTTCCCAAGCCAAGCCCACTCCAAGAAACAGCCATGGGACATATTGTTGTAGAAGAGTTTTGAAGGACCTGTGCAGGGAGGTCATATGACTGTGATGTCACCATAGTTCCCGAACATCCCAGGACAGGAGACAGAAAGTGTACAAGTAAGTGAGGGATAGGGGGGGGGGAGAAGAGGGCAATGATGCTGACACACACACATCTCACAGGATGGCTGATGGGGCATGCTGGGACTTCTAGTTCTACAAGTACCAGCATGTCACATTTGTCATCCTTTGAGATAAGTCACTGCAGCTGCCATAAAATGTCCTTTACATACATATATCCTATGGTTTTTGACTCTAAACTTTTATATATATATATATATATATATATATATATATATATATATATATATACACACACTAGTATAGCATGCTATCATTTATTTGTGGAAAAATAAGACACCCCCCGAAAATAAGACATAGTGCATCTTTAGGAGCAAGAATTAATATAAGATGCTGTATTATTTTCGGGGAAACAGGGTAGCTCATCCCCTTGAATGCAATTTAATACACATTAAAAACACAGCTTTTAGGTCAACACCCCCTTTACCTACTGGACCTTTGTGCAGCTGTACAAATGGTGCCAATGGTATGCCACCCCTGCACCAATCAAACCTGACTCTATTCAGGTTATGTCATATGGGAAAAATACTCTCTTCTGATTGTCTGAGGTGTACAACCTCTAAGGAAGATTTCTGTCATTTGAGATGGTCCACAAATCAATACAATCATCTGCCTCGTATCCTCCCTTTAGAATTTTCTGATACCCTTAGATCCTGATTATGTCTATGAGGTAAACTGAATCAGGTATTATGGCTTTGAAGATAAGCTTTATTTTTAGCTAGGAAAACAATACATTAGATACATTTAGCATCTGTATACATATAACTACTGTGGTAGCATACAAAAAGTCTTGAAAATCTTGGTTGCCTAGAATGACTCTAATGGTCTATTCTACTGATGGATCTTAAAGAGAACTTTTACATAGTTTATGCCCCCCTTGCTGAGGACAGCACAAGCTTATGGCAGACCTGCTGTTTCCAGTGCTGTGTCCCTTATTCTGTAAGATGTTGTAGTTTTAGAGTATTTAGTGCTCAAATCTTCAGTTTTCAGCCAGTAAAGAGTCATTCAAAGAGTCAGTTTTTTATCAATTGAGGCTAGCCCCGCCCACCTCAATTGATAAAACTATTACTTTGAATAGGTAGAAACATGTGAATAACTGCCCGGTGGGCGGGGCTAGCCTTTGGTGGGCGGGGCTAGCACCTGCTCATGAATAAAATTTGAGCCTTAAATGCTCTAAAACTGCTGCATCTTACAGAATAAGGGGCCCACAGCGCTGGAAACAGCGGGTTTCTGACACTAGCTTTTTGTTTTTTCTCAGAAAGGGGGGGGATAACCCAAAGTGACAGGTTCCCTTAAAGGATAACTATTTTATACATCCCCCTTTTAAAAACCATATTTGGGAACTGTATTTTAAAAAAAAGTACAAAAACCGTTATAACTACCACATTTCCACTCTATTCTCAACCTTTCGGGAAAAAAAAATTTTTAGGGCTGCTTTTTTAAACCTTTTGAAGGTTTTGCAGATACGTTATAATTGGGGCCCCTTTGGCGTCTCCAGCATGTATTTTGATGTGTAGGTACCACATTCACATATGAATTTTTCCCTTTGTTTGTTCTTCCATTTAAAAAGGTTCAGATTTTTTAACTAAAAGAAACTTTTTAAAAGTATTTTTGTTTTTTTGACAAGTTATATGGACTTGCTCTGCACCAGATGTCAATAAAAAAAAGCCGATGAGATTGGATAGCCCGAGCGGGGAAAAACTGACGGGGACCCCGGGCCCTGCTTGAAAAACTTTTGTTTATGAAATTTTAAGTCTGAAAAAACCCAAAAATTTTCTGAGCACAACAAAGCCACCCCAGAAGCTGTACAGAAGCGTTTAAAGGAGCCAATCCATCAGTGTCACTCATCTGCTGACAGCTCGTTGTGGATCTAAAGTTATACTGTCATTTAATAGAAAAACAGGACTGCAAAGGATTTAAAAGGTGTTTGGGAAATTGCCCCTGAATGCCAGTAAGGGAAAAGGACATAGATAGGTAGACAGACAAATAATCAATGGATAGCTCGTCAATATGGTTATTTTATTCTTTTCTGTGCAATTTCCAAACCCAAATATGCAAACTCTGTTCACCTGAATTTTTGGGTTTTTAAAAGGGGGTTTTGTTACCACTGCACTGGGCTCGCAGTGAGCTGACCGTGCGTGTGAATGACGAGGGCAGGCCTTGCTCATCCACTTCTATAGGAGATTCAAAGGTGGCTAAGTGTGTGCTCTCAGCTATATTGGGGAAACCCCTTTTCAATTGAAAGGAGGGGGGGATGCAAGGGCCACCCACCTAAATTCAAAATCCCATGGTCACCCTAAACAGTTGGCTAAAAGGGTGGCCAGTGCAAGGATTTTTTTTTTGGGGAAAAAACCTTTTTAAATGTAAAATGGTCTTTATTCCCCAATTCACTTAAAGAAAACCCTGTCCCCATAGTTTATGTGCGAGGGCAAAACAAGGTATTTTTTTAGACCTGTGTTTCCACCTTTTGTCCCTTTTTGAAAGGGGTTGTGGGGTTTTTTTGGGGTTTTTTTAATGCACAAATCTGAAAGTTTTCACCCAAAAGAGTTTTTAAAAGAGTCAGTTTTAACCCCTACTCATGAAAAAGGGATTTTGGGGGTAAATCCCTCAAAAAATTACAGCATTTTACAGAATAGGGACACAGGCGGGGAACAGCAGGTCTGCCCACTAGCTGGTGCTGCCCTTTCACCCAAGGGGGGCAAAACCTTGGGGACAGGGTGCCTTTAAAAACATACATTTTATCTGTCAAACTGCCACTTAAACTGTATCATTATAGCCATCTCCCAATCACTGTCCAATGTGCTAAATTCTGCCATTAGGAGCCACCCCCAACTTGTTTCTGACGGGTTTTTAAATGACGGTTATTTTTAATCTTGCCCATTCTGGGTCAACTTACTTTTTATTTTTAAAACCCTTTAAAGGGAAACCCGGTTTTTTTTTTGGGTAAACACTTTTTTTTTTCCCCTCCTCGCCTTCTGAAACCCCTTTAAACTCTTTTTTTTTTCCCCCTTTAAAATAGACACAGGGGGGGGTTTTTTTTTTGGGGGACAATTTTTACTTTCAAAAGGGGGTTATTCACTGTACTATAGAATATACGGGGAAAAACCAAAAAAAAAATTTTTCCAAGGGGAAAAATTTGTGGAAAAAAATTTTTTTTGGGCCTTTTTTGGGGGGGGTTTTTGCTTTTAGGGAAATTAAATTCCTCGGTAAATAAAAATGTTTTACTGTATTCTACATGTTGTTACGCACCCGGGCCCAAAAACCAAAACCATTGGGGGGTTTTCCGTTTTTTTTTTGGTCCCAAAAAAAAAAATTTCCAAACATTTTCTATTTTTGAAATTTGCTCCAGGGCGGCCATTTTGTGCGCCCAAATAATTTTTTTGTACTAACACCTACTTTAGGTTTTTTTTGAGGGAGGGCATTTTTTGGGGCTGAAGTGTATTTTTTTAAATCACTAGCATTTTGGGAAATGCAGGGCGACTTATTTGGCCCATTTTTATTCCTTTTTTTGGGAAGTAAAGTAAAATGCCCCAAAAAACCAATTTTGGTTTTTTGGAATTTTTTTTTTCTTCTCGGGTTCAGGGGTACAGGATAAATGATGTTATATTTTTATAGAACGGACTTTTTCGGGGCGGCGATACCCAAAAATGTGTAACTTTTTAAATTTTTTTAATGATTTTATTTTTAAAATGGGGAAAGGGGGGGTGAAATTTTAAAATTTTAATACTTTTTTTTTTTACTTTAAAACTTTTTTATTTATGTTTTTTTTCTGTAAAATTTTTGGGGGCCCCCCAAGGTGTTTTACCACTAAAGGGGGCGGATTGTTTAATACAACCTAATGAATGAAAAGGCAATTTCAAAGGGTTTTACAAAAATGGCGGTTTTCCCCCCCTTCCTGGAAAAAGCGGACCCAAAGTGGGGGGAAAACCCGCCAGGTTAAGGACGGGAGCCCCTTTACAAGGGGGGCCCCCCCACCATGGGCCCCGGGCTTTGGATTGGCGCAGCCCCCGCTGCGCCGGGGGCCCATGCCCAAAAGATCTTTTTCCGCGGTGGGGAAAGGGTTAAACAGCGCCAGCGGGCGGATCCACCCGCCGGCGCTGTTACTGCCCGGGGGTTCCCGGGATTAGCCCCTAAAAACCCCCGGGGGGGCTGTGCCGGGGGGGCGGGGGAGCGTTTTCCCTTTTCAACGCCCCTTAGCGGGGCCCCGGACCCTACTTTATTCGTCCAAGGTCAAATTTTGGGGGTTAAAGGGAACCTGTTTGGCAATTTTTTTTTTACTTTATTAAAACCCAAACCCCGATCCATGTTCTTTTCTTCTGACCGTTTTTTTTTTCTAATTGAGGTTTTTAGTTGGGCATCTGTGGGGGGATTGTAGGGAAATTTTTTCTTTCTTGCAAAAATTCTTAACAGGATTATAGAGATACTTTACAGCAAAATTCTTTCAATTTGGGGGCTTAGGAAATGACTCAGTCCCATTGACTTTAGGCAAAGCCCGTGACCTGGGGAAGAAGTCAATGTGCGAGAAGGGGGGGGCTGGACATTTTCCTTTTGTGACTGGGGATTCTGTGTTATTATAACATTGGTGTCACCTTTCAGTTTAATCCTGCTTGAACTAATAATAAGGAGACAATGAAAATTTTTTCTCTACAGAACAGGAAGTGTCCCAATTTTTAATTAGGATAGTGGCCAAAAATGAAAAATTGGAAAGGGCCCTTTAAAATTTTTTAAAAAATATTTTAAAGGGATATTTGGGAAAAATTTAAAAAAAAAAAAAACCAAAAATTCATTTAAAATTTTGTTTAACCCTAAAAACGGGGAGTTTCAAAAAATAAGTCATTTCTTTTATGACAAATTCCCCCCTTTTTGCTTTTTTCTTTCTGATACATTTCCCCCCCAATTCCCCCCTACAGACATTCCCAATGTAAAATATTATAGAAAGGGGAGTGGATGAATTTTTCATACTGTAATATTATTCAATGGTATGTTTAACAGTTTGCAGTAAACGCTGAACATCTTTCTAGTGTCAACTGCTGGCATTTTATTTCTTAAAATTCTATTAAAAATGATTTGGGGGTCGTATTGGGAAAAAAAAAAAGTTTCCCTTTTTAATTTTAAAAATAAATTAAAAAAAAAATCTGGGGCACAAAATTTTTAAACCTATTTAGAAAAAATTTAAAGAATGTTCAAAAGGGTAGACATTCTTTGTAAGTAACATCTTAATTAGAGGAAAATGAGTAACACAACTAACCTTATTTTTCATGTTGTTTTGAATCTAAAGAAAAACTGCAGTTTTTTAAAATTTAATGAATATTGGGGCCAAAAGTTTTTCCTATAAAAATGAACATTTTACTTCTGTAAAAACCTGGCAAATGACTTGTGTTATTAATAAAAAAGTGAATTAAAAGTCATGTTTTTGATGGGGAACAGTTAAAAAAAATCGAAAGGGAAAATGAATTTTTAGCACATGCTCATCAAGGTCAAGGGTTAAAAGTGACCTTTATGATCTACAGAGGATTAATCTGCTTGCATGTGTCCTCTTAGCAATAGTAAGAAGTGATCTAGATGTAAGGTAATTAAAAAATCATAACAATATAGAATTTCTAAATTTCAGTGAGCACTTTGGTTTCAGGTTTTTTTCTGGTCTTTTTTTTAACCAAATCTATGATTGATATTTTAAAAAAGAGGGTTATATAATTTGTCCCCTTTTCACTTTTCAAAAACTAACCAAAGCATTCCCGAATTGGTTTTTAATTTACTTTTTTCTTTTATGTATTTTAAAGCTTAAAGGGGTTGTCCAGTGAAAAAATATTCTCAAAATAATACTTCTACTAAAGTTAGGCACTTTTGCAATGCTTTTAAAGTTTCTGGGGGGGTTTTGGGACCGCTTCTTGGGACAGGGGCAAAAGTAAAATTTTTGTGGGCCCCTTGAGGGTTTGGGTTTTTTTTAAGGGAAAACTTTAAAGCTACACCCTTCCCAAAGAGAATGATTTTAAGAGGGAAGAAGATAGACAAAACACAGCAAAGGATCCTAGGACTTGTAGTTTTAGAGGATAAAGGGAAACAGCTTTTAAACAGGAAATGCTGCTGTTACAATGCAGAAAAGGGAGGTTACAAATAGGGATAAGAAAAAGACGAAAACAGCAATTTAAAAAAGAAAGAAAACTAAAAAAAAAAATATTTTTGAAAAGAATCTTTTGGACAACTCCTTTAAAAAAGTACGGTCCCCTAAGGAAAACATGATGCCCTCCCTTTAGGTTTAGGGAGGTGAAAAATTTCTGTTTTTCAGAGCTTTTACACCTTCAAAAAAAATTTATGGTTTATCCTCTCTGGGCCCCTTTTCCCCCCTTTCTCACTTCGACTAACATTTTCTATCTATGAAGATGAAGTAGTAGAAGGATTTTTTCCCAATTATCTCAAAGTATCTTACCATTTTATTGGTTTGTTGACTTTGTCTTAATTTTGTTTATTAAATGTAGATTAAAGATCTTACAACTTTTTAATATACATGTATTAAACATTGTAACAAAAATTTCTTATAAAGACCTGAAAGGGGGCCTACCTCTAACTTTAAGGGGCCAATGTATGAAACGGTTTTGGCTAAAACTCCTTTTTTTTCCCCATAGGTTTCTATGGGAAAAAATGAGTTTTTAGACAAAAACCTTTCTTTACATGTGGCCCTAAGTGCTTCAGCCTACAGTTTAGTCCATAGTAGTGGCTCCAATAAATTACTCCAGTCTCCAGCTAGCACTATCCAGGTACCAAACGGGGAGTTATTGGGGAAAAAATTTTTCCCCGTTTTCCAAAATACAACAGCATCTTTTTAGTTGTCATGTTTTTTGGGAAAAAGAGCTTCCCCTTTTTTCCCCTGTTTTTTTTTGTGCTTTTTTTTTTTTTTTTTGCTTTTTTTACGTTAACCTTATTCTTTAAAAACCCCTTCTAAGACAATTCTTGTTGTCTTTATTTTAAAACAGTTAAAACTTTGTTTAAACAACCGACATCATGAGGACAAAATTTATACAACCCAATATAAACATTGAATAATTAAAAAATTTTTAAAATATATTATAAACTTTTATTCCACTATT
Source organism: Phyllomedusa bahiana (assembly GCA_025379985.1). Lineage (NCBI taxonomy): Eukaryota > Metazoa > Chordata > Amphibia > Anura > Hylidae > Phyllomedusa > Phyllomedusa bahiana. The sequence continues at coordinate 136,024 of JAODAL010000261.1, forward strand.
TATTTCATTCAGATGGCCCATAGATGCTAACACGTTTTTGGCTAACTGATCCATAGGGGGGTAAAAATTTATGCCAAGTTCCAATATCAGTATATTATATATTTATATATATAATATATTTATATATATTATATATTAATTTTTTTATATATTTATATTCACAGTATAATGCAATTTTTACTCTATAAAAGGGGCCATTGCACTGTTTAAAAAAAGGTACTATTGTTTTTTTTTTTAAAAATAAATTAGAATTTTTTGAAAAAAAAATGGGGCTCTCCGGATTATCTTTTTTATTGAGCTCACAAATGTTTAATTAAACTTATCATTTCTTTTACTGTAATGGTCTGTACAATTTGGGGGTTTTCTATTTAAACTTAAAAAATTATTTATATTTGGCAGAAACGGACCCCAGGTAGTCGCATGTTTCTGCCATTAGAGGATGTGCAGCGGAGTTTTGAAAATGCAAAACCGCCCCAAGGGGACCGGGCCTTGGGGGGGGTAGGAGCCGCCATAAAAGTTGTCAGCCGCATTTAAAAGGGGTTGGCATCCCTTTTTAAAGTTGGGTGTGGTTTTCAGCGTTTGGGGTGGTCTTATCGGAATAGAAAATTGTTGGGAGGGTGTCTACCCCCCATTTTCCAGGCCAGGTTTTTGGAAGGCCCCTGAAGGGCCCAAAAAAAGCTGGGGTGTTCAGGGGGCGTGGTTTTGCCAGAAACTGGAGCCATGGAGTGGAGAGAAGCTCTGGTCCCCGGGGCTTAAGAGAAGCCTACTTGAAATACTGGGTTTTGGGGGTGCGGTGCAGTAGGCACACACCCCTGGTAGAAAAGGGAAAAACCTGGTTTTCAGTTAGGGGCCAGCGGCAAGGGTTTGATTTATTTTTGTTTCTGTCTGTTTTTTTTCCTGTGCCTCAATAAATGGTGGCCAGGGGAAAAGAGAATCCCAGGGCCCTGAAGTTGGTGTGCCCAAACCGTTTGCAAAAGGGGATCCCTGAACCCAAGATGACCAAAGGGGCGGGGGAAAAGTGAGTGGGTCTTACAATATCAATGATCTTTTCATTGATATTCTTATTTTTTGGAGCATGGTATTGACCCAGTTTTAAAAGGTGTATGTATTTTAAAAAACTGTACAATTTAATATTTTTAAAATAAATAAATGTAAAAAAATATACAAAGTTGGTAACCCTTTAAGTATCTTTATTTCTAGGATTTTAATTTTGGCTGCTTCACTATTAAAATAAATCTCCTGCCTCTATGTCACTGTCTATCACTAGAAGAATTTGCCACTTTAGGACACCCCAAATAAGGGGTTTGCCATATTATTTTAAAATAACATACCAAAATAAAAGTAAAGGCTTTAAAGTTCTAACTAGGTGACATGAAAAAAAAATATTGCATTTCTTATATTAACGGTAAATTTGATTTTGGTTAAAAATTGCTTTAAAAAAAGTAAAAGAAAAACATCATATAAAAAAAATAGCTATGGTGAGATAAATGAGCTATAATAACTTATTTTCTCTGCACTCTCCTGTTCACTGTTTATGATACACTGACTTAGACTCCAGTACACAATCCTGCACTGACTAAATTAAACAAGGCTTTGAAAGTATAAACATAAAATTAAATTAGAGTTCTTGTTTCAGTCCACTTTATGCCATGGAAGAAAAACAGACGGTTTAGTCTTGTTCTCCCAACTATTACTTGGCAGGCTGCGGGCCGTGACTTAAATGAATGCTTTCAACAAAATTGTAAACTCTAATACCAATTTTAAAGCAAAGTATGACCTCCAGAAAAAAGTCAAAGAAAGTAGATGGTTGTCTTAGCATTAAAACTTGTATAAAAGTAAAGAAACTGTAATTAATGATAAAAGTAAGGTATGCGATTCAGAGAAATATCAGAAAACACCTAAGCTAGTATGGTTGTTTATATGGCCATTAACTTCAATGGCATTGTACATGGCAAAGGAAGAGGGGAAGGTAAGGGTGAGTTCATACTATGTTTATGAAATAACCAAGAGAAAAAAATATTCCTAATAAAACATCATTTTTAATTTAGGAAATATAAAATACATAAACAACTATAGTATCAATATCAGTAAATAACTCACCAGATCATAGTAGTAAACAACACAAGTTCTAGGCTTTAAGGGTATGTTCACGTATTTAGGCACATATTTCGCCGTGTATTAAGTGCAATACACGGCGAAATGCATGCCGCAATTATGGTAATTCATAGATCTCATAGAGAGCTATAGATTACGCGTTGTCCCCCCGCGCATACAATATGATCGTATTGTACGTGCGGGGGGAGAATTGACATGTCAATTGTAAGCGGCGAATACGTGCCGCTGACAATGCATGTCTATGGGGCCAGCGACCAGCCGGACCCACCGTGCTTTGGAACGACGTGCTGATCCGCGCGTCGTTCCAACACACCTGGCAGATTGCCAGCAATAAGCCGTGCTAAAATACCATAATGAATATCATGTATACAGGGTATCAAAAATGGCAATACAATTCGAATAATCAAAGATACCAAAATTAGAGGAAAAGGGTGAGATGGGTATAGCATCAAAGGTAAATTGACCTTCCTTTTAGAGCAAGGGAAGAAAATAGATTGCTATTTTTTCTATCCTGTATCCATGATATGCGTTGAAGCCTGAAACTTGTGTTGCCTACTGAGATGATCTGGTGAATTATTTACGGACACTAAAAATATAGTGATTTATGTTTTTTATATTTGATAAATTAAAAGATATGTTTTTTGGGAATATTTTTTTCTCTTGGTTATCTAATTGACTATTCCAGTATCTAGTATCCAGTTTTTCTTGTTTCTCTACATCTATGGAATACCCAAATGTATACGCATTAATACTAAAAAAAACAGTATTGAGATACATAGGGGGACATGTATGAACTTTCGAAGTGCATTGATTCACGTTTTTTTGGGTTAAAACTGCGCCTGATGTATGCCGGTGGCCGAAGAGTGCTCATAAATGTGGTGTAAACTTTGACGCCTCCGGCTCAGACAGACCACATTGAACTAGGACTGCCTGTCAGAGCTGTAATGTGCCTCACTTTGCTGGCATTCATACATGCGTCGAAGTTTTTGAATGAAGTGCGTCCCGCCCCAGAACGCCCACAGAACACCCCTTCATGTTAGGCGCATTACAAAATGGCGAAGCTTTCACAGAATGCGCATAACACATAGGGTAGGTGCATCCGACAGCGGAGGCGGCACGGTGAAGCGCATTATATGCCAGAAAAGAAGTGAAGAGCCCGATCATACATGTCCCCATAGTTTGGCACATCCATAGACTAAAATGGATCAAAATGTACACTTTTAACTACATTTGGTTGATCTGTATACTGTTCCTTTTTAGGTACAAAAAAGCATAGTTAAATTGCATGGAAAAGACAAACAAGCAAGTACAATAAACGTAAGTATACTGACAGACTGATACTAGAGACAAGAGGGACCTACTCACAAGGAATTGCAATCTATTAGGGAAAGGTAAAAGATACAGTAAATGAGAATAGGAGCTGCATATGATGTTGTGTAGTAGAGACAGGATTATTGTAGGTTTTAAATGGGTTTTTTCCCTACAATGATTAGCTTTAAACATTTAGGCAAAGGTAATTATTTCTAAATAGATTATTACTAAATACATTGCTGTTCTGCTTCATTTCAGAGCTAGAGTAGTTCTTATCTCCTGCTTCTCTAGGTTGCTGATCAACTCTCTGTGTTGTAATAGGCTCTAGAGCCTTGATGGGATGGTGGAGATGGGATGGGATGGTAATCCCTGCTATGTCTTAAGAGCAGCACAGAATCTTGTTTATCTTTGTTATTGACAAACTATAACCCTTTAGAGCTTTGTTGTCTTGTGCCCCGCTGTTAAAATCCCTCTATCACTATTGTCCCTCTAACAGGCTCAGCTAGGAACAGCAATATGCCAATCACTGCTGTAGAACCTCCCACAGACTGACCAGGAAGTGTGAGCCTAAAGCTGGCTGGAGGTTGGTTCAGAAAGTTTGTTGATCAGAGAGAATCTTATATGCTGGAGTAGTGAACTTAGAATTTCAGAAGATGCATGGCACAAATCTTGGAGAAAATCATATCAGGAGTAGGCACTAAATTAACAGAGGACCAGAGACTATGGGTAAGCAATTACTGGGAAGTGAAGGAAGACATGTATGGAGGAAACAGGCTGCAGAACGCCTTGTGCGTTTTTGTCCATTTTTTCTAAATAAGATTTATTTATATTATTCATTTATATAACGCCCTTGTATTCCACAGCACTGTACATAGATTACTATTATTCACATTGGCCCCTGTCCCCATTGGGGCTCAAAGTCTAAATTCCAGATTAATCTGTTTTTTGGTGTGTGGGGAAGCCCACACAAACATTGAGATAATAATCTCCTTGCAAATTTTGTCATTGGTGGGATTTGAACCCAGGACTATAGTACTGCAAGGTAACAATGTTAACCACTGAACTACTGAGTTTTCCGACTAGACCACAGGTGTCAAACTGCCGGCCCTCCAGCTGTTGGGAGACTACAACTCCCATCATGCATTTATATAATCTATAACAGTGGGCATGATGGGAGTTGTAGATTCCCAACAGCTGGAGGGCGGGAAGTTTGACACCCCTGGACTAGACAATAGACAATGGGTAGGTGGTAGAAGAACAAGTAAATAGGTTGATAAACTAGGTAGCAAAGAAGATGGATTGGAGGGATGAAAGAATAATTGGCTAGGCAGGATATGATGAGGGTGTGTTTGTTGATTTGAGAATGTGTGAATGGTATACTCAAGTGAAACAGCCGTGAAGTGAGACTTGGGAAAGTGTAAATTACCAATAATGATGTTAGGGATTGTCAGGGATGCACACGGAGACACAGAGAGGGAGGCCCTGATGCTTGTCCCAACCTCTGTACCTGCCTTTTGGGGTACCCAAATTCCTCATTAGGTCTACCCCAACCTGAAGACTGGGATCTACTCTGCGGCAAGTGAGACACAAGACGTAGACGAACAAACACAGAACAAACAGGAGAGATCAGACAGGCCGAGTCAGCAACAAACGGGCAGTGCAGTACAGAAACGAGAGACAAGAGAGTAACCAGGGTCCAGGCAAGAGTCAAAGAACACGGAAACAAGCAAATAAGAATACAGGAGAACTACAGGTAGAGGAAACCATATTGCAGGCAAGGAAAACAGGATGCTGAGACTATAGATGGGGAAGAGGAGGAAGTAGAACAGAAGTGATAGGAGAATGGAAATGTCAATCACCAAAATAACCAGTTAACCCAAAGAGTGCTGGAAGATTCCTGGCAATGGCCGTTGGCCAGGAATCAATTAAGCATACAAAGCTTAGCAGACAGTGTTCACACTTGAGGAAAGTATCATGGCCAAAGCCGCAGTTTTGGTCGCAGCGACCAGGGTCAGATGCAGAAGGTCTGCCCAGCGCAATCGTGACAAATGAACAATCAAACATACAGTGTTGCACTATTTACAGAAACATAAACCCTACGGGTATGTTCACACGGCTTATTTCAGGGTGTATTTTCGGGAGTATTTGCACTGCAATGCGCCCTGCAAGACACCCTTTAATTATGGTAGTCATAGCTCTCATAGAGAGCTATGATTACCTGCTGCATATTGAATGTCGGGGAAAAAAGTGACATATTACTGCTTTCTGGCGTATACGTGACAGGGATATTGAAAGTGCGCTTTAGGAGAATGTGCTGAGTTCAGAAAGTCTGAACATACCCTACTAGATGACATAGACATGTGTACACATGAGATAAACAATCTAATTCACTGGAAGTTCTGAAATTTGATGTACAGGAGAATGAGAGCCATTTATATATATTTGTTATAAAATAATAGAACAACATGTATGAATGGTTCTGCACCAATTTTTTGCTGCACTTTGAACTGTTGTGGCCCTGTCTGACAGATGTATGAATGAAATACACAAAAAACTTGACGCAGACTTAACTAGACACAATACTTTTTGGATGCATCAAACATGCGCCAAACCTTGGTACAAAAAAGCCATACAAATCCATACCATGGCTGAGAAGATGTTTGATGCATAACACTCTTTCATACATGCTACCGTATTCTACACTTCTTGGTTTAAAACTGGTGTGTCGGCCATATGTTGGCCATAGTGTCTTAAAGGAGTTATCTATGAAGATTATTATATTTATTTAGATGAAACACCACATTTTAAAACAACTTCTGTGTTAATGCTCATCAAAAAACATCCAGTGTTGGATTATGACATTAAGGGTACGTCCAAACGATGAATAAAATTTACTCGACAGATTCTGCCGTTCACGTCGGATGATGCAGTATTTACAAGGTATTGCATGTGGATTTGGGGTGGTTTTTTTTTACTCAATGTTTAAAGTCAGAAACAAGTCCAATTCACTTCTATGTGGTGTAGAAGGGTCAGAGGGTCCGTCGTAGACGGGAGGTATTTATCACCGAGGTGGCTAGCCTCGGTGATATAAAAAAAAACATTTTAGTATATGCCAGCAACAGTTATTGCTGCTGAGCAGTGTTTCTGTGTAGGTTCCGGGTCGGGTTTTTTTATGGAGCGGCCCATGTGTCTGGGTGGGACTGCCGCTCCAATACTCCAGCCCAGGTTCTTACGCCATATAAAAGGCAGCTGGTGTGTAGGAGGTCAGGGGGTGTGTTTCTGGACCTGAAACCAGGAACTGTGTTAAATGCCTGAATTTTGAGGCCTTTTTGTGGAACCCGAAAGGGTATGGGAATTTCCATTGGGGGAGATAATTTTGCTGAAAAGCTATTTACCCGAACAAGGATTTCTGTTGAACCGGTTTTGTTTATGGGGAAGCCCAAAAACTGGGAAATTTTTGTTGAAACCACCCGGGTATAAAATTAAAAATTTTTCTTTTATTTTTGGGAAATAAAAAACCCCTTTGGGGATGTGCTTGCCTTTGTGCTGGGGCCCCCCACAATTGGTGACTCGGTAAGGGCAACATCCCTGAAAAAAAAAGGGGGTGAAAAGTCTGGGTCAAGGGGGTGAAACAGGGTTAAAAAACCAGTCTGGGCATGGAGGAGCTACTCAAGCAAAACCCGGTCCAGGCCAAACACGCACAAACAAAGCTCACCCCCGGGGGACGGGAGAGCGCACAAGGCCCAAAGACCTACCTTCTCCGAACCAAATGCCCCGGGGATTAACCAGGGCGGTTCCGCACCGGGGAAGTGAAGGGCCAAAACCCCCCGCCCGGGGGAAAAGCAATGCAAAGGAGGGAAAGGGCGCGAGACGTTACCCCAAAAAAGACCCCCAAAAAGGACGACCTTTGGGGGGCCCCCCATGACGGTGTTTGAGGGGGGCAGCTGACCGGGAAAAAATTACCTCCGGGCAGGGGGGGCGAGGGGCCTAGCCCCTTAACCCCATGGGGACCTCAGAAGGCCTATTTTGATTTGACGTTTCAGGGCCAAAGAATATGGAAAGTTGGTTTATCACCCCCCCAGGACCGAAAGGTTTTTGTCGAATAAAGGGTTTTAAAAAAAACCTTTTTAAAAACTATGTTAAGGAAAAGGGGGTAGGGATGGGATGAAAAAAGTGACTGGGGATTGTTTATTGCCCCCACCCTTTTTATTTTCCCTCAGGGAAGGGGCCCCAAGGGAATCTACTGGCTTTCCCCCGTTTGGCTTTTTTTTGGGCCCAAAAACCCCCGGGTTTACTTTGGGCATGGGGAAGGAGCTGGGAAAAGTGAAGCCAAACCCCCCTACAAGGTGTCAATCGAAAATGTTGTGCAGATGCAGGATAGGCTATCTTTAAAGTTTTTCCCCTTTAAGAAAAGCTTTCGCAGGCCAAGAGCACAGTCCCGGGTTTTACAATCGTTCAAACCAGCTCCGATTTTTTCCCAAAACCGGGGGGGATCGGTTTTTATTGTGTTGGTACCCACTGTAGAAGGGGCAAAATTTTTGGCGATGGGAGGGGGCCCTACGAGGGGGGGGGGTGGGGGAAGGTGGGGGAAAGGGCAATTACCCCGTTTTCCCAACCTGGAGGTTTGAAAAGCCCCTGCAGGTTTTACCATTTGAATTGCTCAAAACCATGGAAAAGAAGGATAATCTCCAGAAACCTGTTTTTGGGGGCCCAGCCAGGCCCAGATACTGAAGCGGGGCAAAAATTTCTGAGCCCTTTCACCTTCCCAGAAGCGCAATTAGGGAAATTGTTTTCAACCCTAACAGGGCCCCGTTTCAGAGGAGCCAAAGGGCCCGGGTAGGGCATTGAGCAAAGGTGCTGACTGAACCCCAAAGTTTCGGTACATTTTGGGAAACCCCATAGGATCCCTGAGCCTGGCCCGGGAAAAAAAGTTTGGTAATGAGGTGAAGGGGGAAGTTGATTTTGGGATAATTTGAGGAGTCCCAAGGGGGTGGTTGGGCCAGTCCAATAGTTCCCCTGGTACAAAACCGAATGGGGAATGGAAAAATTTTTGTAATGCTTTCGAAAACTCAATGGGTATCAAGTTCGATGCCTCCCTATGCCCGGGTTTAGTTTAAACTCTTTGAGAGTTAGGGCCGCCCGCTATATGCTACGCTAGTTTAAAAAGGGTACTGGCAATCCGTTGTCCGAAAAGTGGGAAAAGACGGCTTTTTCCACCAGAGGGTCATCCTTATGTGGGATGCCGTTGGGGTTTAGGGGGGGCCCCAGCAGTTCCAGGGGCCAGGGCCGTATATTACTCCCTTTAAAAGTACGAGTGCTTCCTTTGACGACATGTTATTTTCAGAGAGACTGGGCGAGTCATTGCCTAAGTGCAAGCGTTTGGTCCCCAAGGGGCCCGGGTTCACTTAAACCCCAAAAAAATGTTCGGGGGTTGGGGAAGCCAGATACCTGGGTTATACAGGGGCGGGGTGAGATAAAGCCCCAAATAAAAAAAGGTGGGGGCGATCAAAATTTGGCCACCCCCCCTCTCTAAAAAGCAGGTCAAGACCTTCTTGGGTATGTGGGATACTACAGAAGGTTCTCCCAAAATTTTTCGGAGATTGCAGCCCCTTGACTGACCTACGAAGGGAAAAAGTCGGTGGTGGTAAAGGGGGTCCCCAGGGGGAAGGCGGCTCTTAGGACTAAAACAAGCTCTCTGTAAAACACCCAGTTTTGGGTGGAACCTGCTTCCCAGACCTTTTTATTGTTCAGAAAGATGCATCGGATGTAGGACGGGGGGGCTGTCATGCCCCAAGAAATAAAGGGGGAAGAACACCCCATTGTATTTCTTAGCCGAAAAATTGTCTCCTGTGGAAAAATACTCTATTTTAGGAAAGAGTTTTTTAGCCATAATGGGCCCCTGACGCTGAGGTACTACTGAGGTAGAAGGTTTAAGTGGTTCGACACGCACCCTAAATGGTGCGAAAAAAAAAGGGAAAATCCCCCGGGGGTAAACTGTGGTTCCTGCGCTCAAAAATTTTAGATTTTTTTTTGAACAAGGCGGGAAAAAATGCTGCTAATGCCAACCCCGTAAGGGTACACTGTTGGTGGCAGAAGGTGAAACCCCCCGGCTTTGGGAGAGGGGGGGGGGGTTGTAGAAGGGCGGGGGTTTCCGTCGTAGACGGGGGTTATTTTTCACGAGGTGGCTGGCCCCTCGGTGTTTTAAAAAACCCATTTTAGGATATCCAGAAAAACTTTTTTGTCTGGTAGTGTTTCTGTGTAGGTTCCGGGTGGGTTTTTTTTGGAGGGGCCCCAAGAGTCGGGGTGGGAAAAGGGCCCTCCATACCCCAAGCCCAGGTCTTCCCGGCCTAAAAAAGGCAGCTGGTGTAGGAGGTCGGGGGTGTGTTTTGGACCGGAACAGGAATGGTACTCCCTGAGTGTGGGCTGTGTGGAAAGAAGGTATGCCCTTGCCATTGGGGAGCATATTATGCTGAAAGCTATTTACCTGAAGCAAGGATTTCGTTTTTAACCTTTTTTTTTTTTGTGAAAACCCAAACAGATTTGTTTGAACGTGGTTAAAATAAACATTCTTTATTTTGGGGCTAAAACCCTTGCGCCTGTGCTTGCCTTTGTGCTGACCCCTCACAGTGGTTTTGGATGCAAATTTGTATTGAAAACCACATACAAATGTTTGGGCCACATTTTGCTCAAGGTTTAAAGCCAACCACATTGATGTCAAAGGTAAATTGCCACGTGATTTCCGACCAAAGAATGAACATGTTCTAAGTTTTTTTATGGCGAAAAACCAACCACTGAAAATCCGTATTGTATGAAAATAAAACATATTTCCATTATGCAATGGGAAAGTTTTTTTTCTTTTTGAAGAGGGTTTTAAATTGGAATTTGTGTGGATTCCGATTTCAAATACTCATTGTGTGGACAGAGTCTTACTTGCATAGTGTGGCGCTACCTGATATTTAAAGTGTATAGCGATGTGCACATGCACTTAATGAGTTAAGTACTGGTGGGTGCACACGTTCAATCACATCCCCTCACCCGCTATGACAGTGATATTTTGTGCACAGCAGAGCACCAAAAAGAAATACCTTTCTGCTTTCTATATGACAGTACAGTAGAGTAAACACATTTTTCTCGTTTGTTGGGTTATAAGCTATTTTTGGGAAATAGAAAATGACTATACTGTGAGTTGCCAGAAGGTGAAGGAGACTGATTCAGTCCAGAGTCTTTCCCCAGTAGCTCAGATTAGCAGATGTACCAAAAGGGTCACATAAAAGTTAAACATGATTTAAAAAATGGTATTTTTTGAATATTGCAAATAACTCCACAACAGCTATTAATAGTCTTTAGGACTTTTAATATGAAAATTATTTGTAAGTTAACGCCTTAAAGGGAATATTTCGCCAATTTTTTTTTTTTACTTATTAAATCAAGACCCTGATCCATATTCTTTTCCTCTCAGCCGTTTTTATTTCCTGATTGTAGATTTCTCTATTCGGCCGTCTATACATGATTGTGGGGAAGACATTCTTTCTTGCACAGCTTTAACAGCAGTCAGAGAGATACTTTACAGCAGCTGCATGCACATAGAATTCTTAAGACAGTTTCTGTCCTATAGACGTCTATAGGATAGTTTTCACTGTGACGGGAGAGGGGAGGGGGAGCTGTGAACATCTCCTCTTGTGACTAGTGGATTCTGTGTTATCTGTACACATTGGTGTCTCCTTTCAGTTTGACACTGCTTTTACGGATAATAAGCACACTGCTGAAAAGCTCTCTAAACAGAACAAGAAGTGTCAGATGATTATTAGGCTTAGTGGCCAAAGTGAAAACTGCAGGACTTAAGAATTATAAAAAAATATTGAAAGTGATCTGGAAAATAAAAAAAAACATAACCTAAAAATTCCTAAAAAATGTGTTTAACATAAAAATGTGGGTTAAACAATAAGTCATTTTTTGATAACACATTCCCTTTAAACAAATGAAAACATAACTTAACACGGACTCCTAAATGAGATATATAAGGATTCTCATTTTCTTTACAGAAGACTTGTAGAAATCAATTGTCATGATCATGCCCGACAGACCCCCAGCTTCGAGTTCTGGTCGCCAGCCACGGCCGTTGCGACGGAAACCGTGGTTTTTGACATAATGCTTTGCATTCTTGGTTACCAGTGTGAACTGAGTCTTTCCTTCCTGTGTGTTTATTGATTACTGGCCAACGCCCGTGGCCAGGAATCCTCCAGCACCCTTTTAGTTAATCTGTGTTCCTCTTTGATTGACAGCTTTGTTTCCCTATCCGGCTTTCTGTTCTTTCCACCTATCACCTCTGCTCTGTGTTCACCAGTTCCCTATTTAAGGATTCCCTTACCTGTCCCCTGTGCCTGTTATATTGGGTCTTTCCTATACTTTCTGCTTGCCTGTCTATTGTTGGATTTTCTGGTTACCTGACTCTGCTTGGCTTCTGACTATTCTTCTCCTCCTGATTTTGTACTGCGCGGCCCGCTTGCTGCCAACCTTGCTTGCCTGACATTCCCTTATTGTGTTTTGTATTTGTTTGTCTGTGTCTTGTGTTCCCACGTATTCAGTGTAGTCTTCTGGTTGGGGCTGACCTCTTAAGGAGTCGGGTACCCCCAAAAGGCAGGGACAGGGGTTGGGACCAGCATCAGGGCCTCACTCTGTCTGTGTCTGACTGGTCCCTTACATCAATATAGTCTGAAAGCTTTTTTTAATTCAGTTGACTCCTATTTAAATAATACTTATTTTATTCACCTCTGTCAGGGACTATTTCAAAGACAATTGACTACTATTGGGAAAACAAGGATACAGATGAGATATAGATTGACAGACAGATAGGCATAGATACAGTAGATAGAACTAAGTTACTAATTATTACAACCTGCAATCCAAAATGCTATACCACTGTATGAGAATATAAGTTCTTTTATATTGGCTCATGACTGTATTATTTCAACATAAATTAATAGCTTTTGTACTGCAAAACGCTGAGCCAAGATCATGTCCACAAAGTATTTACTTTAAGTGCCACTTCATTTTTGCATGGTTTAGTGAGGAAATCTTGGCAGAGACTTCACTCACTATTTTCTCTTCATACTAGAACAGTTGGTCAGACAGACAAGGATTGCACACATAGAATAAAATCAGTTATTCTGAGACAGTAGTGGATATTTACTACATATAAGTTAGAGGACATGTTCACCCTTTATTTCTGTCCTTCCTTTCCTTCACATCTTGGGTTTGCAGCAGTGTAACAGAGATTGAATATGTACTCTAATTAATTATTCTTGTTAAATGGGTTATCTACTTATTATTAAAAACTAGCTCCTGGGTCCCCATTAAAATAAAGAGCCTATACTTACCTTTCTCCAGTCCCAGGTTCCAGCGCTGCGTTGTCTCTGTTTTCTGTTTTCATTCTTGTATATCCTAATGGGGACTTCACCCGCTGATTGGCTGCAGCAGTCACTTACCACTTAGGGCATGTTCCCGACGCGGGTGTGTGGTGCGGGCGCTGGGCGTGGTCTTGGGGCGTTGCTTGTGGCGAGGGTTTGCCCCCATGCAAATTAGTAGAGAGGGGGAAAACCGCTGAAGACTCCCTGTCAAGAATTGACAGGAGAGTTCTCAAACACGGGCGGCAAGGCCGCGGCCCCGTGTTCAAATCCGCCGTGTGAACATGCCCTTAGTGTCACCAATCGTGTCATTCGTGCCACTTAGTTGCATTGCCATTCGGAGTGTTTCACAGTGGACAACTCCTTTAAATAAAATAAAAAGGAGTCTGAAAAAAAGTTAATTTACGTAATGTTGCAATTGCAGAATAAAAGACATTTAATACATTAGTTTGTGCTATATATTATAAGACCATTTTGTTATATTTATATATAATATAACTTCTTTTCTTCAAGTATAAGTTTGTAAAAATGTTAGCTACCTGTTATTGTATTTAGTTTGTAGTTAGGTTAATATGCTTGTTTCTGCTTGTACATATATTAAAACCCTGCCATACTGCAATACTTGTTGAGGAATGATATGAGTAAAAGAGGGTTTAAGGGGTTGTCACACCATGCTGTTTTACACACGCAGCTTCAGGCTCACACTTCCTTGTTAGACTGTGAATAGGTCTATAGCAGTGATTGGCATATCAGATCTACTATTCATTTCTTGGTCTGTCACAATGACATGAGTGCATGATGTTTGTAAATATAGTGCATAAGGCTATGTTCACACGGCTTATTTGCGGGGCGTAATTACGCCCCGCAATTACACCGTGCGGACGGGGGCCTCGTCTGCCCATAGACTTTCATTACCAGCGGCTCGTTTACGCCGCTAGTAATTCACATGTCACTTATCTCCCCCCGCGGCGGATTCGCCGAGCAGGGAGAGGAGACGTAATCCATAGTTCTCGATGAGAACTGTGGATTACCGTAATGACTGGGCCGTTTTCCAGCCGTAATTCGCGCACTACGGCGCATAATTACGGACTGAAATACGTCCCATTTTAAGCCGTGTGAACATAGCCTAAGACTACAGAGCTCTAAAGTGTTAAAGCTTGCCAGTAAGTAATGTCAACAAGCTCCTATCTTCAAGAAACACAGCAGGAGTGACATCACCATCCTGACCATGCTGCAGCCTGGAGACAGGTGGTTGGTAACTAGGGAGCTTACAAAAGCAGAAGATCTCCTAACTCTGAAGAGAAACAAAATCAGAACAGCAATGTATTTTGGTAATAGTCTTTATTTACCCTTGGATGCATGTTTATAGTTGATCAATGTAACAAGAATATCAATTTAAGATCTAAGGGTGACTTGTATGAAAACTGGCACAGACTAAACAGTCATACTTCTCAGTAGGTTAGTGTAGCATTCAACAGTATATATGAAAGTGTCACAAATGTGTCCTGCTGTGAGACAAAAACATGCACCAAAATATGCACCAAGATGGCCATAGATTAGTTCAACATTTGTGCATCATATACTGTCGAGACACATTCATGAGAATTGGTGGCTACAAAAGTATTGAGGGTGTTGGATGTGTGCCTTTGTGGCAAAAGACCGTTCATACATATGTTGGAAAGGGGTTATGACAGTTTTCTTGGTGAACATCATGCAAAAACACTGGCACAGCCCTGTTCATACATATCACCCAAAGTGCTAACTTGAATTCCGCATTTTGCAGATCTCAACCAGATTGAGCATTTCTGGGATGGGCTGAAAAGTCAAGTCTGATCCATGGGAGTTCTGCCTCGCAACTTAAGGATCTAATACTAGCATTTTGGTGCCAGATACCTCAGGACACCTTCAGACGTCTAGTGAAGTCCATGCCTCCACAGATCAGAGCTGTGTTGGTAGCACAAGGGGTTACTACACAGATAGTTTCATGCTGTGGCTACAATTAAGTCACATTATTATGACCAGCAGCTAATATTTGGAGTAATCGCCATGTGCATCACGGACAGCAGTTAGAGGGGCCGGGAGTGACTCAATAAGGTCCTAGTTATTCACAGGTTTCTAAGGCCATGCAGACTTCTGTGCATCACACAACTGCTGGGGTGTACAAGGTAGTCCTAATTGCTCAAACAGGTTTAAGTCTGGGAAAATAGAGGATCAGGGTAGAACTTAGAAGTCTTAGACATGTTCTTCCTTCCAACTTAGGACATTTCTATTGATGTGACGGTGTTCTCTTGCTAGACAATTCCATCCACCCCAAAAAGACAATCAGCATGTGTGAGTGTATGTGATCTGCAAGATGTATTCATACCAAAATAGATTAAGAGTATCCTCCACATGGATGGAGGGGCCCAGAACACGCACCAAAAATATTCCTTAGACCATAATACTGCCACAAATAGTTTGTGTTTTTTTTCAGCAATTGTTGCAGGGTATTAGTATTTCTGAAACAGCGCAGTTTGTGAACATCAGAAAACAGTCACCCTTGGCTTGAAAGCCAATAATCATCCCTTCTTGTAATTCTGATAAATATCTCATGTTACCCATGTCAGCAACGAAGGATTATTATTATTTTACACACTTGGCTGCTGTCAAGCATGGTGGTGGGAGTGTCATGGTTTGAGGCTGTGGGGAGCTATAATTCATTGAGGGACCCATGAATCCCAATATGTACTGAAGAAGAACATGATCCCCTCCCTTCGGAAAGGGGGCCGGTGGGCAGTATTCCAACATGATAAACACACCTCCAAGATGACCACTGCCTTGCTAAAGAAACTGAGGGTAAAGGTGCTGGACTGGCCAAGCATGTCTCCAGACCTAAACCCTATTGATCATCTGTGGGGCATCCTCAAATGGAAGGTGGAGGAGAACAAGGTCTCTAACATCCACCAGCTCCATGATGCCGTCATGCCCAAGAGAGTTAAAAGGGTTTTCTCACTACAAAGATTAGCTGCCAATATAAAGGGACAGTTAAATGAAGACTTTTTCTAAATACATTGGTCAATAGATTTCACTTTAGTTAAGAGATAAGAATGGCTTTTTATGTGCTTTGAAGTGCACACAGATTTCTATGGTTACCTGACATCTGTTATCTGATTAGCTGAGAGCAGAGAGTGATGTCATCCTACTTAAGGACTGAGATTGAAGTAAACTAATTATATCTAACAAATTTAACTTTGTTTAACTAAACAAAAGGTACACGTGCTGTGAGGACTCAATCTTGTTAGAGATAACAATCTCCTGCACTCTCACCAGAAGTTGAATATGCTAATCACTGCTGGAGTACCACCCACAGCCAAAGGAGCCAGAGTAAGTGCAAAGTTGCTAAAACCCAGTGAAACAGCATTGTGAGAAAACCCCTTTACATCAGTGCTGCAAGATAATGGTGGTCACACAAAATATTGACACTTTTGGCACAGTTTGTCCATTTCCACTTAGGCGTGTATTCACTTTTGTTGCCAGCGGTTTAGACATTGATTGCCATGAGTTATTTTGAGCCACACCAAATGTACACTGTTATACAAGCTGCATACTGACTACTTTAATGTGAGGGGTGTACTCACTTTTGAGATATATATACATATATATATATACATATATATACATATATATATATACATACAGTATATACATATATATACATATATATATATATATATATATATATAATATTATATATAATATATTATATATATATATATATATATATATATATGTTATCTGCATAAGTAAAGATGTCAGTCATATTATCTCATCTACTTATTTATCAACATTTAGCTGTCCATATGTCACTGGCATTTTATCTTTCCTTCCAATATGTTGTGCCAAATAATATCTTATTAAACTGTGAATGTTGCAGAAATTCTAATTAAATGAGAATGTTACAGCACTTAACCACTGATAATAAATTCTTTCTAACATGTTATTATGCCAAACGCTTAACTATTCATTCACCTCAAACTTTAATTACTATTTTTTCCCCATTAGGTAGTTTTATACATCTGTAAAGTACACTTTATTTCTCTATGCTGCCAAAATTAGCTTTTTAGGTGTTGTCCAACTTTTTCTTGTAAAATATCATGAGAAAACAACTTTTTTTTCCACCTGTTTCATTATAACATTGAGTTTAACGTGGAACAGGAACGGGCAGAAGTGGATTTTCTGTCATTAAGTTGAAAAGTAAATTAAAACAGGGGTTATATTTTGGAATACCGTATGGCATATTTATCAGAGTTGGCGCAATGCATACTGTACATTGCTTTAAACCAGAATAACCATTGAGATTATGAGATTGTAGATTGGAATGTATCAGAACACTATCTGACCACATGCACATAGCCTTCTGTGCAGATCCTGTATGGAGGCATACAGATCAAGGAGCCATAGGCACTCCTCTTGTCACTGTATGGTGCCTCCATACAGCTCTGTATGCAGGAACACCCCCATAGAAGCAATGCAGTAGAACATCTTCTAGATGTAGCACCCCAAGGAGGAGGATGCAATCTTTTCCTTTGAGCAGCCAATGCTTGACATAAAGTGCAATGGACTGATTTTTCACATGGAGCATAATTCACCATAGTCTACAAAATCAGTAGGGGGGGGGGGGATTTGGCAGTTAAACCACAGCTACAACTTTTGGGCTTCAACTAAAGCTGCATGTTGTAGTTTCCAATATCAGTATATGAGAGCAACCATGTTGACAGAGTTAGTGATCCTGGTGGTCAGTGTCTGCTGCAACTTTGGCCTTTAGAGACTAAAATAAAATTATACACTCCTCAATTTGTTATGCATCATCTATAAAGACGCTATTCTACAACACACATGAAGTAGCAGCACATGACTTTGTCACTGTGACAAAATGAAATGCATGTAGCTCTAACTTCCATAAACTCATTTCAGACTGTGGGAGAGAATAGTGTGTGGATAAGGAGATGTAGGCGAGTTTCAATAACAACGTTATTCATCTGGCTTTGTCACAAACTGGCTGCCAAGAAAGTCAAGTGATCTCCTCTGCTGAAAAATATTCTAAAGACCAACGACCCATCAGAGATATTTTCGAATAGATTTAAGTCTAAAAATGTGAATAAACCAACTTTCATTTGACATATAATGGACTGTAGTGGTTACGATACATTAGTCTGACCCTCCAGTTCATCATAAAAATTAACATTGATTACTGAATGTGCAATTAAAATATTTGGTGCCTTCCTTTCTTGTCTTTCTAATGTAGTAATTCCAGTTCCATGTTTCCTCATGATTTATGTGAAATCACCGCTTATATCTCAGACTCCCAAGTGCACAGTTTGCTTCAATAGTCTAAGAGATACCCTCACCGCTCTCGGAGGCAGCAGAGATAAAAAACAATGAAGATATTTTAGCTTTTCATTCAGCCTTTAATGTGACATTTTTTATGGTTTTACCATAAACCCCCAAATATAAAAATAAAAAAGTAAAAATTTAAACTTATCGTGGTATAACTGAGCAGAGGAAAAATTCTTACCTTTAGGATATATTTTTAAAAGTCTTGGAAGGGGTATCCAGTTTAGTCAATGTCCTAAATTACTGATCAACTTATTTTTCTGCATAAAAATGCCACCATGAACAAAAAATAACTCCAAAAAATCCCTGATACGCCTATTAAAAAAATATTATTTAAGAAAATATCCTATTCATTCTGTATGTTTTAAAGTACAGCTCAGTCAATATCTTACATGATTGTATATCTGAGATAAAGAGACTATGCACACAACAACTTAAACTTTATTCCAGGGACTGTTTGTTCTCAATTTGACCCAAAAATGCCATGGTTGGGATTATCTTAAAGGGGTCTGTTTCTTCACCATGCTGTTTCACTGAGTCAGAGGCAGCTTTCCATCCACCAGGTCTCTTCAGGGTGTGAGTGAGTCTATAGCAGTGATTAGCATAATTAGTTCCTCTGTAACTAGCTAAGCCATTACAAAGACATAAGTGCAGGAGATTTAATGTTCGGTAAACAAGGCTACAAGTGCTCTGAGGAGTGAAAACAATTGCTTATCTGTAAAAAAAAAGCTGATCTTGTTAGGAATAATGAGTCTGCTCCTAGAGTGAGCTCCATCCATGGTGACATCACTCCCTGCTCTTTGTCTAATCAGGAAGGAAGATATATTCATAATCAGAGAAACCTGTTTGCATTCATAGCCGATAAAATCTATCTGAACTCGTAACCCAGGTAAAATCAAAAGACCAATATATTTAGAAAGTATTTACTTACCTATCCCTATATGTTGAAAGCTATTCTTTGTAGTGAGAAAACCCCTTTAACACTATGAAAAACACTATTCCATCATTAGACATACAGGTGGCATGGTCATTCTGTGAAGTTCTGTGGTTCTCTGTAGAAGCATACAAAAGACTTAGGGTATGGTCATACGGCTTATTTTGGCATGCCTTTCACAGCGTATTTCGCCGCGTATTGCGCGTTATTCGTTGTGGCAAAATGCGCGCCGCAATTACGGTAATCCATAGCTCTCATAGAGAGGGGGAGAATTGACATGTCAATGCATGTCAATGGGGCCGGCCCCCTCGTGCTTTGGAAATACGCGCTGATTGGCGCGTGCTTCCAAAGCCCCCCCCCTCCCCCACGTATTGCTCTGCGTACTATATGTGCCGCAATACACTGTGTGAACATACCTTTAGGGCCACAAGTATGAAACTGTTTAGGTCTAAAACTCACTTTGTTGCCCATAGCAACCAATCGGAGCGCCCCTTTCATTTGTCCAGAGCCCTATATGAAATGAAAGGGGAGCTCTAATTGGTTGCTATGGGCAACAAAGTGAGTTTTAGACCTAGACATTTTTCATACATGTGGCCCTTAGGCTAGGTCCACACCTCTATCGTTATTTCTAGTTTTGTGTTCCATCATAGGAACTAAAAATAACAGCAGCACTAGATTCGTTACATGATGGGCAATAATTTCCCCCTGACAGATCCCACTCACTATAAAAGAGTCCTTTGAGTTTCCATCATGGTGTTCATCATTTGAATGGAAAAAATTGCACTGCAAAAACGGAACTTCCTTCATAAATGGGACCTGGGCCTTACAAATATGTAGGATATAATAAATGATGCAAAATACAAATAAATCTTTGAGAAAAACATGCTGCAATATACAAGAGAACTCTGACATAAGAAGAGATTTATTTTACAGCTAGACAATAACACTATTCATACAGCCAAAATCCAAAAATGTAAAAAAAGCAGCACCACCAAAATATATAAAAAAAAATAGTGATTTAATCACCTAAGTCCATACAAGCAGGACATTTTCAACATTCCCATGGGGGGTCATTTTTAAATTGGTGATTAAATCCCCATTTTTTTTATATATTTTGGTGGTGCTGCTTTCTTTACATTTTTGGATTTTGGAGGGATTTGGATCACACCTTGGAGCTTTGCACACCTTTGTTTGATTTTGTTGCAGTGCTGTATCCTTGACTTTTTTTCTTTTTACTATTCATACAGCTACACTTGAATGATACTGATGGAACCCCACAGATCGCTTGAGCCCTTTTCCCCAATTGGTCCAACTGCAGTGATGATGTGAGTGTATGGAATGACCGCCAATCATTCATGCTGACAGTCTATCTATAACTTATTTGTACTATATGAGATCCAAGGTGTCAAGTGATCCTCATAGCTATATTGCTATACCTTAACACATATATTTTAGTGCAACTGTGTCACCAATCACTTTGATGTAAATCTTCCTAAATTTAAAACACAAACAAAAGTCTAAAAAATAAAAATTTTTAAAGTTTATATATAATATATATTAATATAAATAATATTTATATATTTATATTAAACAAAAAAACTACAACCTCTCAGAGATAAGGGGTAGAGGAAAACCCCAAAGATGCAATTACCCGGCATTTACACCATAGAAATACCGAAAAAAAACCCAAACCATAACTAAGCCTATGGGGGTAGTTAAAATATAACTTTTAATAACTCAATTAAAACACACCAAACCATGTAGATAATCCACGAAAAAGGTACAAAACAGCGGAGCACTCGCCCCGACAAGGGCGACTCTGCGCCGGAACACCCCAACAATTAACAGCACTACAGGAAAATTACTAGACAATTATAAACATCACAGAGACAAAAACAAGGACAGCATCCATTCTCAATAACAGGACCCAAAATACTACAGACATAAGATATAGCACATAAAGAACATGCAACCGTATCCAACGCGTTTCCCCCACACAGATGTTGTGGGTTCATCAGGGAACAGAATAATTTATATACGTCTGTATAATATAGAGATAAGATGTTATGCTTATGTCCCTTTAATAGTACAGATATAAAGAACCAGGTCCCAGGATCCTGTAATGTTCTACCAGTAGTACTGCTAGGCAGGATGATGTCCAGCAAGATGGGTATAGCAGCAACCTTAAAAGGACATCCAGGGCTATATATATATGTAGGTAATCAAAGGACTTACCCGTTAGTGCCGGAAGCAATGAACTCGGCGTCCCCATCTATAAGCCGCGCATGCGCGGCGATTTGCCGCGAAAACTCAGCTGCGGACATCTCGCGGGATCGCCGTGCAGTCGCGCATGCGCACGTAGCCTCTTGCACGGATGAGGGCAAATACCAGTACAGGGCTCAACAAAGATATGTGAGTGCGCCTGCGTGATTGACCGCACAGGAGCACTGACAGAACAACAGATAGAAGCAGTCAGTGTTGCAGAATAGAAAATAATTATCATGACGCTACTGTAGAGGTAATGTAGGAAATTGGCAAATAACTGGTGTAGCATTTACCAATAAACCACCTACATAATGAGGAGAAAATACCCAATGGGTCACCACCTTAGCCCTAAAGCTTATATTTTTCAAAAAAAATGTGTTCGAGTTGGTAACAACAAAGGAGCTGCATATAACTATATACATAATAAAACAAATACAAACAAGGTATATATATAAAGATAATAATGATAATAAACTGATAAAGTATATTACCAGGATGCTATAAAAGACAGTTTGTTCCTGTATGTTTATGTATACTAATTGGGTGATTTAGGGAGAAAAAGGAATGTCAGCAATTATTGACCCAGTCTATATGTAGATATAAACAAACAAAACTTCATGTACAGAAGTAAATTGCCAAAAATGTACATGTGCTTAACTTATAATCAAGATCCTTCGGAAAGGCAGAACACGTACTTAAATGACATAAAACAATGTTTTCGAGCAACAGTGAACTTTTTACCACAGTTCACTGCAAAGCTGATTGCTTGGCTGCGCAGTGAAAAAAAAAAGGTCACATATGATCAAAGCTATTCTCTAAAAATTGTTAATGTTTGTTATAAACTAAAACTGGAAAACTAGAGATTAAATAATCAGCAGGCCTAAAACAAAGGCTTTTATTGTTTTCATTAGGTTTTGACCACAAGTACTTGGGTGCAGCACCTGGGGTATGTTATAGGGCAGGAGAAACATGCCTGGAGACTTAATAAGTGTTTTAATGATCAGTTAGAGTACAGATTGTTACAAAGCTCTATTGCACAACATATTTCATTGCATCAATTACAACTCAATTTGCTGCTTTCGAAATTCAGCACTGAGAATTTTGAAACTGAATGACTGAACAATCATTGAAATGGAAATACAAATTGCAGTTTAAGGAAGAGAGAGCTTGGATCCTTATCTGTATCCCATCAATCTAGTAGAGAAATACATAAGATATCAAAGGAACAATTTGTAAACGTAGTATTCACTTTTATTGAACCCTTCGGTTTAGAAGTAGAATTTAAAACCCATACCCCTTTGGGTTTCTAAAAACACAAAAAAGTTCAAAAAGGTTTTTTGGGGAATTTAGAAACATGGGTCTGCTTTCTTCATAAGTAATGCCAATCTTGTCCATGTAAAGGAAGAAAAAAGTTGACAGTCCCCGGGTTTAGAAATAACGGACTTCCCGGGGCAGTCCCCAAATTTCACCCAAAGGATACAGTCCACAGACATCTTGCAGAATGCCAAGGATATGCAAATATTTCCAGTGCCCACAGTTAAAATCCAATGTTTTCTTAAATAATTTCATAACCCCCCAAATAGTTAGGAATTCCCAAGTTTATAGGGTTTCAAGATGGTTTTGGGCAATTGGGGCTGTTAATCATTGCATTTGGTGGAAATTGGTAGTAAAACCTTTAAAAACCTTTGCTAACCAATATTATATATATATATATATATATATATATATTAAATATAATTAATTTTATAAATATAAATAAATATATATATAAACATTAAAAGTTTTTAATTACAAATTTTAAAGCCAAACATCGGTACACATATTGATTAAAATGGCTTTTAAATTCTTGGGACAGCGCCCCACATGACATTACCTGGGGCTCGCTTCAAAATGCACCACTTTTAAAGGGGAAGGGGCCCTCAAAAAATTATCATTGTTTAAAAACCTATTTTTATGAAAAAACCCCATTTTTTAGGAATTTTTTGGGGTTTTTTTTTTTTTATTTTTCACAATTTACTTTTTTAATATTTTTTTATAACTTTAAGTCTTTCAGTTTTCACTTTGGGGCCCCTAGGCCTTTGTTTTGGGAAATGCTTTTAAAAAGCAGGCAAAGAAATCTTTACAGCAGCTTTATCACATAGGGGACTTAAAAGAACCGTCACATAAATTATGCCCCCCTTGCTGAGAGACACAAGCTAGTGTCAGACCTGCTTTTTTCCGCACTGTGTCCCTTTACGAAGTGCGTAGTTTTTTAGAGTATTTAAATGCTCAAATCTGAGTTTTCAGCCAGAAGGTCTTCGAAGAGTCAGTTTTCTTCAAACCCGGCCCACCTGAGGCAAACCCCCCCACCTCAACGGGCAAACCTATTATTTGAATATGTAGAAATAGTGAATATCTGCGGGGGAGGATAGTTTTTTGTGGGCGGGGCTAACATTTACACATAAAAAGTTTGGGGGGTAAAAAATCTAAAATACGCATCTCGAATGGGACACAGCGCTGGAACAGCAGATCACCTACTTCTGCGCCTTCAAAAGGGGGGGCATAACCCTTGTACAGGTTCCCCCTTTAAACGACTCAGTCCCATTTCATTTTCTAAGGAGATTTTTTAGCATGCTCTGTGACCTGGGAAAAAATCAGGTACAGGGAGTAAGGGGGGAGCTGTGACCACTCCTTTTTGACTGGTGGATCCGGGGTTTTTTTTAAATACACTTTGTGTCTCCTTTTCATTTTTGCCCCTCTTTGTGCTGAAATGAGCAGACAATGAGAATCTTTCTCAAGAATAGGAAGGTCTGACTATTTTGGCTTAGGGCCACAGTGAAAACTGCAGGAAATTAAGAATTATTAAAAAAATATGAAAGTGATAGGGAAAAATTTAAAAAAATAACCAAAAATTCTTAAAAAATGTTTTGCAAAAAAATGTGAGTTAAACAAAAGTCTTTTTTGATGCACTTTCCCCTTTTTAAAAAGCATTTCTTACGTAATTTTAAATCCAAAGCAATAATTGGATTAAAAAGAGTAGATGTAGAATTTTCCTGCTCTTCCCTTTTCTCTACGTTAATTTTGTGTAAAACCCTCCCCTATGGCTTTACCATCCAGTGCAGATATGCTTGGATTTCAACTCTCACTTCATGCCAGGTTCATAACCTTGTGTCAGTTCCCAACCCCATTTTCTGCTGATACTGTAGAGTGAAGTCCCGCACAGATACCTCTACTTACTATGGAAGTGCCCCTTTTTATATTTGTAAACTATGGGGGGTGGGGAGGTGAGGTTTCTGCCAAAGGCCCAGTCGGAGATATTTATAACATATTTATAAGATATTTTAAATCAGTCCTATTTATCAAAAATTTTAAAAATCCCCTAAATGTACGCACAAGCCATTGCTTTAAAGGGGCCCCGTACATCAGCAGCAAATCTCGTCTATGCACTTTCTCAGCTGCAGCACATCAGGAGAGAAAATTACCTAAAGTACTGGAGTTATTTCTCCAGTTCACATTGCAATTGTTACGCTTTGCTGTAATGTCCCCTCCAACGTGCAGCAGCATAACAGTATAGAACTGTTGGGACTAGAGTTAACCCTAAAGTCTTGGATGTCCTTCCCACAAACTTAATCCACCCAAATTTCCATTCCCCCATGCAGTAATGTCCATACCCATTTCCTCTGTGCAGTAGTGTATCAGGGCAGAAATGGCATGGACTAAAGCTGCTACTGATACAAAGGGCCCAAAACTTTCAAAAACCACACAGTGAAATAGCGAGGGGGAAAGAAGGGCTTGCCCGAGATCGGGGGGCTGACACGTCTGGTCTCCAAAGCCGTGGACTTATTTGTTTTAAATCTGACAAAAGGGCTTATGGAGTTTTTGGTGTTAAGCCTTTCGCTCCTCCACCTCTATGAGGGTGCCCCACAGATATCAATAGGGTATAGCCGGGGACTCTTGGCCAGTCCCCGCACCTTTTGACAAAGCTGGGTCCTTGGAGGTGTGTTTGGGGGTCAAATGTTGGAATACGCCTCAGCCCGTTCTGATGGACAGATCATGCCTGCTTCAGAGTCACAGTACAGTTGGTATTCAGGTTTTCCCCAATGAACTGTAGCTCCCCCCCAGTGGGACCTCAGCATTTCCCCAAACCAAAGCACACCCCCCACCATGCTTTTACTGTTGAAACCACTTGTCTTTGTACTCCCACCCCGGTGCCACCACACACACTTGACCAAACCACCGAACATAAAAGTTTTTTGGTAATAAGTTAAAAAATTCTAAGATTTGTGGAATTTTTTCAGGGAGGTTGTGTCCGGGACAAGTCATCATGGCGGGTGGGAAAGGAGGCAAAGAAAAGGGGAAAAAGAAACGACTCATGAGAGAAGAGAACGACTCCTCAGATAGGACGCTCCGGTGAGTCCCTGGATGTAAGGGTTATGTTACTTCTATATTGGATCAGTGTAGTATTCACTGAAATGTGATGTGACCTGAGCTGGTGTCTGACATCTATGCGGTCTCTAAATGGCGGTGTTGTAGGTTATACCTGAGCTTGTGTCTGACCTCTATGTGGTCTCTATATGGCAGTGTTGTAGGTTATACCTGAGCTGATGTCTCACCTCTATGTGGTCTCTATATGGCAGTGTTGTAGGTTATACCTGAGCTGGGGTCTGACCTCTATGTGGTCTCTATATGGCGGTGTTGTAGGTTATACCTGAGCTGGTGTCTGACCTCTATGTGGTCTCTATATGGTGGTGTTGTAGGTTATATTGGCATTAGTTTAGTGGCAGTGTACATGTGTCCCTGATTGACCCTGTGATAGGAGTTACACTTCTAATTTCTTGCTGGTGTTTATTTTAGAAGGTGGTGAGGTGCGTGACCAAGGGAAACGTGGAGGGAGATATTGTATGTGGGTGGAGGGGGATATTGTATGTGGGTGGAGGGGAATATTGTATGTGGGTGGAGGGGGATATTGTATGTGGGTGAAGGGGGATATTGTACGTGGGTGGAGGGGGATATTGTAAGTGGGTGGAGGGGGAAATATTGTAAGTGGGTGGAGGGGGATATTGTACGTGGGTGGAGGGGGATATTGTTGTGGGTGGGGGGGGATATTGTACGTGGGTGGAGGGGGATATTGTACGTGGGTGGAGGGGGATAATGTACGTGGGTGGAAGGGGATATTGTATGTGGGTGGTGGGGGATATTGTATGGGGTGGGGGGGGGATATTGTATGGTGGTGGAAGGGGATATGGATGGAGCTACTTAGCCCTGTGTCTATGATATGCTAGACCGACAGATATGTGCGATAGACAGATATGTGACTCTCTTGCTATTGTACTACACAATACATTTTCTTTTTTTGCACACTGTATTATGTGGTAAATGGCGCATTTATGTCCGAGAGGCCGGTAATATTTTTACGTACAACGTACAATATTTTACAGATCAACTCCCCTGTGGGCCCCAGACCCCCCAGTCCGACACTGCATACACCTCACTTACATGTAAGAGCAGTACAGGACATGTAGCACCGCACTGTACTGTAGAGAGACACTATAGACCACCAATCACTGCATGCACCTCACTAATACATGTAAGAGCAGTACAGGATATGTAGTACCGCACTGCACTGTAGAGAGGCGCTACTAGCCTACCAATCACTGCATGCACCTCACTAATACATGTAACAGAAGTACAGGACATGTAGTACCACACTGTACTGTAGAGAGGCGCTACTAGACCCACAATTACTGCATGCACCTCACTAATACATGTAACAGAAGTACAGGACATGTAGTACCACACTGTACTGTAGAGAGGCGCTACTAGACCCCCAATCACTGCATGCACCTCCCTTATACATGTAATACCACACTGTACTGTAGAGAGGCGCTACACTAATACAGATGTTTTACAAGTATAATGTTTATGATAATTTTTTGGCTCTTCCAGTCAATCACATGGGCTGCAGATCTGCAGTGTTTGTGACATTATATGGTGAGTGTGGTTTCAAGATACAATGTCCTGGGAAAACCATTGTATGGTGAAAATATTGAGACCTCCTTAACTTGAGGAACAACTGTATTTGCATTTCACATAGTCATTTTTTATAGTACGGATTATGCTGCTATGCAGTTTTACTGAACTAAACTAAGATCATGATCATAACACAATCAAAAAAGTGTAAATGTAAATATGTAAACAAGTAGTACATCGAGTATAAAGATCCTGTCATGGATGCCCCTGCGACCCTCGTCCCGGGCGCATCCGTGCCCCGATGCCGAGCAGCGCTCCGTCCCTCACGTCGGGTCGGGGGTCTGCTCGCCCCCCATGCCAGGGCCCAAGTCCACTTACCCGGC
The DNA here is from genome assembly GCA_025379985.1 of Phyllomedusa bahiana. NCBI lineage: Eukaryota > Metazoa > Chordata > Amphibia > Anura > Hylidae > Phyllomedusa > Phyllomedusa bahiana. The sequence continues at coordinate 163,758 of JAODAL010000261.1, forward strand.
CATGCTCCTGCTCTGTCCGTCTCTCTCCCGCGGCGCACGGCCCCGCCCCCTAGGGCGCGTGCGCACCTGCAGTGTGAAATTTAAAGGGACAGTGCATCGGTAATTGGCCATTACCGGACGCTGCTCCTATTTAAGCCGGCCTCTTCCTGGTAACCCTGCCGGATCTTTAGTGCCATTTAGCCTATAGAGAAAGGTTCCGCCTTGTTCTGATTACCGGGGTACCGTACCATTTGCTTCCGTTCCCGACCAACGAATCTTGCCGCCTGCCTGACCTTCTGCTGTCCACGACCACGAACCATAGCGCCTGTCCCGACCTCTGCCTGTCCCCGACTACGAGCCTGGGTTTTCGATTTTGTACCACGCTACAAACCCCGGCTGCCTCCGCAAGCAAGTCACGTAGGGTAGCAACCTGGTTTGAGTCCCGCGCAGCAAGGGCCATCCCGCTTTGCGGCGGCTCTGGGAATCTGGGAACCTACTTAGATTCCGCTCCCTGGCGTGGCTTACGCCATCGCTTGCGGTGGTCCAGAGGATCCACTATCTCCGACCGTGACAGGTCCATCCGCACAGCACCAGTTTTCAGTTGTATTTTCAGGTGGTTTTTGGATTTGAAAACAGTCTATAAACTGACTGTCAACCCTCTTAATAGACTAATGGAAAATCCGAGCTGTAGTCTACACAGCTCAGATTTTCTGACGGCAAATCCGTTCGTCTTAGAAACTTTGAACATGTTCATTCTTCTGCCCCGTTTTTGGGCAGGACATGAACTGTTCAATGTAACCAGGGACGGCTGAATCCGCAAATCACGGCCAGAAACCGTCCCCCTTTGCGTTCAAAAACAACAAAATACCGGTCGGATTATCCCACTGGTATTTTGTCAGTGCTGTGTGGACGGATCCTAATACAGCATAAAGCAAATTTCATATACTGTATACCAAAATAAAGTGTATGTACCTACAACAGCAACTTAATGTAATTACTTGCCCCCAATCCAGCATGTAAAAAAGTAAACCTAATAATGTGTATATGACAGAGATGTAAATCAAATCTATATCACTAAGTGAACTAGTGCCTTGCACCCAGATGCTGCTATCCCAATGCAAGTTTCAGCAGGGCCTTCGCCCAGGAGTCCGTTTCACAAGGTCATTTTTTATAACAAAAAAGAAAGTTCACAAATTTGAAAAAGGTAACGAATCACCCCCTAGCGTCCCTTTATGATTGCACCTGTTTTTCCTAAAGCGCAGCTGGGAAATTCCACACGCCCGGCCCCCGGGGTTCCCGGGCCGGAGCCCGCTTAAGAATAACCCCCAAAGTAGAAAGAAGGAGGTCCAGCGTAGGGGTTTTTTTAAAAAAATTTCTGTTTTTTCTTTTTCAATCGATCGGGGTTCTATGGGTTTTCCCAACGGCCGGTTTTTTTGGGCTGTTTAGGGAGCTTTTGAACAAAGGGGTCCCTAAACCCTGAAAAGCAATTTTTTGGAAACCGTGGGCCCGTTGGGTCGTAAAAAGGGGCCCCCAAAAGTTTTTTTTGCTATTTTGGGGGGGGTTCCCCTTTTTTAATTTGGGGGGGAAATAGTTTTTTTTGGGACTTTTTCCCCCCACTACTTTTAAAAGAATTAGTCCCCTGGGCTTTTCAGAAAGGGGCGAAAACAAACTGTTTTAAAAAGGCGCAAAATTTTGGGATGATTTGCAAAGGGACATCCTTTCCCTTTCTTTCTACCCCCGGGAGGTAATTTCCCTAAATAAATTTTAATTTTTTTTCACGACTAAAATTAAAAAGGTTCCATTTATTGGAACCCCCGCGAAGCTTTCATTTAAATTTGTTACTTTTTATTAAAAGCTGGTTTCTCTTTAGTTGGGTTTGGAACTCGGCCCGTCTTTTTAAATCTTTTTCTAAATTTTAAAAAGCTACCAAGACTGGCCAAAAAATGATGGGGGGACGGGGGCATTTAACAATGTCCTTTTCCCCCCCCCCCTTCCCCCCCCCCCTTTATTTAAGGACAAAATTTAAACAATACCAAAGGGCATAGTAGAAAATCACACTATTTTTGGGAAAAAAAATTTCAAGGCAATTGGGGGAAATCAAAATAAAATTGGGTGACTAAAAAACGCCCCCACAGGCAAAACCCAACCGAATTTGGTTTTTTTTTTTTAAACTATAGTAGTGTTTTTTCGAACCGGGTTTTTGAAAGGTTAAGGTTTTTAGCAGAAATTCTCAAATTTTTTCTGTTTTCGAGTAAAGTTCTATTTCCCGACTTTACTTTTTCAGGTTTTGTTTTCGGGGTTTTCTGCACTTTTGCCCCATCCATCCGGGAAAAGAGCCCAAGAGAAAGTGCCCAAAAATGTCATCGCTGGGTGTAGGGCTCCTTTGGGGTGCAAAAATCACATAACTATGGTAATATTTCACTGTTTTGGGCCTTTGTGAACGCCATTTTCGGCTCACTCTCGTATGTACAGAGGGCCTCTTATAAGAAAAACCATTTTCCTCCCCAAATAGCCCTAATAGTTAGGGATTTTGGTTTTGGGCTGGCGGAATCTTTCCCCCCCCAGAAGGTTATTTGGCGAAATTTGCAGGCCCCCAAAACGCCGAAACCCCATTATAATGGTTATATATTATACAGAGTGCTTGGTTTTTGCAAAATCATACCGTCCCAAAAGTTCAGTTTTTGCTTTTTTGGGGGGGTCAGTAATTGTATAAACACACTGTCTCCAAATCTCCCTAGGGTTTTCAAGGGGAGCTTTTGGGCCCCCTCAGATGCAGGGCCCCTGTAACAGGGCTACCCCCCTGCACCCCCTATAGCTACCCCGGGTTGAAGATATCCTTTCCCCACTTTTTTAGTTAGCCCTTGAAAGGGAAAGAAAATATTTTACCTTTTCAATTTTTTTTTTTCACTCTTAAGCCAAAAATTTTTTCACTAAGTTGTTTCCCTGTAATTTCCCGTTTACTGTTAGGGGTTTTTAAAAGTTCCCCCTCACCTTATGGCCCTAAAAATTAACCAAAAACTTTTTTCTCCCATTAAATTTAAAAAGGGGGTTTTGAGTTCTAAATTTAAAAAAAACCCCGAACCCCAACATATAAAGGGTTTGAGGTTCTAATGAACTAGAACTTTTTCTGCTCGGCTTCTCTATACTATGGTTTTAAGGCAAATTTTTTAACCTTTAAAATGTCAATTGCTGTGGGGTTCTTTGTAGTAAATTAAAACCCTGTTTCCCCCCAGTGCTTATATTTTAAAATCCTGAGTACTGTTTTGTTATGAACAAGCATATAAGAACTTTACAAACAGGAGTCCACAGACCATTATTTTCCCCCCATTATTGTTCCTTTAATATACCATCCCATATACCATACAATCTGTAACGGAATACCTTATCCATCATATTCCTCTCTGCTTTTTCTAGGCTATTTATTGATGAAATTACAACCAAACACAAAACAAATGGGAACCAAATGTTGCCCATATGTATTCTAATTCCATTAACATGAACTAATGCTATCTTACCAATATTCAAGCAATTTGCTCACATTTTTTAAGAACTTAAAGACAATGTCCATGTTTTTTGTTATTACTTTTTTAATAAATTTTTACTGCTATTGCTGCAGTAACAAAATGATAAAAAGATGCTCATCTTTGTCCTCACCTCCGTTCCAGCACTGCCACTTCCTGCTGTCTCTCCAGGTCTTCTGTTTACTCCTTGATCCTGGCAGATGAAACGTTATTGCTGCAGCTACTGATTGGCTACAGTGCTCACATGACATTTTCTGACATCACCGTTCAGAATTGAAGGGCTCCCAGTAGTGACCTCAGGCAATGTACATGACCCCTGTAGCCAGTCAACAGTTATGTGCCAACTGTCAGGACTGAGAAGTAAACAAAGGCCCAGGGGGATGGCGGCAGTGATGGTAAGGAGGTAAGGCCCGAAGTGAGTATCGTTTTTTATTTTTTTTTTTTTATTTTGTTTACGCAGCACCAGCATAAATGTATTTTAAAAAAAAAACAAAAACAGATGGACAAACCCTTTAATAATCACAGATCCTATTCATTTTACCCAATAAAATCTGCAGTGCTCAGAGGTTTGAGAAATGTGAACTGAGTTTGGCAAGGATGTTATTATTTAATCTCATCATTTTTCATTCATGTTTAATTTGATGTTTATATCGTAGTCACTTTATTTACCAGCAAAAGTGTCAATATTTGTGATTTATCTTTGTATTATTAACCATGTTACTAAGGCAGCTTTTTTTTTTTTTCTGTGTACCCTTTTGTTAAAGAAACAGCAAAAATTATATACAGGGGATCACATACCATTATTTTTCCCCTATGCAATGCCTGCTGTATTTACTAACAGTACATAATACACTTTTTTTTTATACTTTCTTATAAACTTAAGCAAAAACCTTAATGTAAACCTTAACCTTATGTAAAAACCATTTAAGGCATGGTTAACATAAAGCAAGAAAAGGGCAGTGGACAAAAAGTTTTACACTGACAAGCAAAAGGGTAACAATATTTTGAACTTTTGACTTTCAGGCTCCACATCTCACCATCCACTACACCTTTGAACGTAAGACTATCATCATTTTATAGAAAATCATAAATTTTACTCGTAAATATTTAGCATAGACTTAGTTATGTAGATTCTTGTCATGTAACTGCATTGTTACTGTTTTGCTCCTAAAAATCGAAATTGTAATTTTTATTATGCTGTTAGTATTTGTTAAATCCATTTTCAGCTTTTAACACTGCCTGTATCCTTTGGGCTCACGATCAGATTCAAGCGTTTCTCGACCGAAATCTGATCCCAGGTCTCTTCTACACGTTCCCAGTGTTGGTGCAGACTGGACTTGGGTACGAATACATCTTTTTCTTCAATTCTACACACAAGTGTTTGACTGGTTTGAGGTCTGTTGACTACGGGAGCCAATCCAGTATTTCTACTTCATTGAATCATGTCTTCACCAATGTCAATACATGCGTCGAGTCATTGTCCTGATGGAAAGCTATATCATCTTTTTCATACCCATATTACTCAAGTATACGAAGTACATCTTGTGGGACACACACATATAGCTCAGCATTGAGACCACCATCAATCCTGGTCAAGTATCCAATGCCCTTGACAGTTCCTTCAATTTCTCAATCCATAAAGTGCATTATTTTAGCTCAAATTTTCATTGTGGATTAAAATATTATAATAGCTAACATGCTTCATCCCTTAGTCCCCTTTTCCTGGGATTTTTCAAAACCCATTTGCCCCCATCAGAGCCCGGTCTTTTGACTTTTGTCTCATCATTACAAATTACCTGTTTCTAATAGTCTACTTCCACTTTTCGTAATTTTTTGCAAACTCTAACCAACGTTTCTTATGATGATATTGAAGATGAGGTTTCTTCATCTTTTTTCGGGCCATCATTCCAGACTTGTTGCATTATGCCTGCATGGATGACTGTGATCTCACTATTACAAAGCACACAAGCCACCTCCACTGCTGTGCTTGTGATGAGTTGACTTGTTGACTCTGATGTTTTCCCTGGACGTCACTTCTTGGCTTTTGAATGGATGGACGGACTTCGTTTCATATTCTTCCAGCTGTCAGGGCCTCACTTGATGCAGTTTGGCAATTTTCTTGACCGAGAGACCGCTATCGATGAGCTGGATGATGCGGGTTCTCTTTCCTTGGGAAATCATCTCCATGACTGCTCCTCAATTCGAACCAGTGACCTTCTGCTTTAAAATCAACCTAATAAAACATTGAACTATTAGGGAATGTGAGAACAGGTTGCAAAACCATAACAATACAGTTACGTGACAACCTGCATAACTAAGCATATACTAAATAGCTGCAAGTCTAATTTATGTATGATATGGCCAAGATGATTGTTTATAAAATGATGGTAGTCTCACGCTCAAAGCTGTAGTGGATGGTGAGATATGGAGCCTGAAAGTTCAAAGTTCAAAACTTTGTTACTCTTTTGTTTATCACTGTATGTGCCCTTTTAAGCATTTCATGCTTTGAAAGTGTCCAATTGGTTTTAAGGGGAGCATGCACCATTGGTGCACATGATGCATTACATGATACATTACGTAACATGTTAAAAAAAAAAATACAGATCAATTTTTGACATGTTTTCAGCACAGAAAATGCTTTAGAAAATAGGACACCGATTAGTCCTATTGGATGGGGCTAATCTACACCCTTAAAATGTACTGAAAGCTGAGTAAAGACACACATGAAATTTGTGGCAATTATTCAAGTTTTTCCCCAAGATTTCTACCATGTATTAGACAGAACATTTTTACAAAGGGAAAATAACCTTTAGGAATTTAACCAAAATGGGCAAATCTTAAAACTGCTGCCAAATTTCACAAAGAAAGAAAAGTGACTTTAGATGTTCACATTTGGGGCAGCATGTTTGAACGGGGCTGTGCCAAATATCTGGTGTCTTTTCAGCCCGATATTAGGCGCAGCCCTGTTCGCTACATGTTTAAATGTCCTGCACGCCATTATCAGGCGCATTACATAGCGCCTGCGGCACTTTGTAATGCGCCTAATATTAGGGGGGGTGCGGGAGGCGGGGTGCACTAGAACCGTAGCAAAGCTATAGATTTATAGCTATATATAGATATATACGGCATTTCTAGGCACATTAATGCTGGAGCAGGTATACCACTTTCAAAGTATTATACCTGAGCCAGAAGTGTTGTACTAGCGCTATAATGCGCCTCATTTATGACCCACTGTAGAGCAGGTTCATAAATCAGGCTATTATTATGCTCATGAAATTTGGTGTTTAAACGGCAAATTTCATACATGTCGCCCTTGATTCCTATTAGGCCTTAAAAGGTGATTACCATTTCCTAAATTACAAATCACAAGATGGGAATGAGCTGGCCATAGAGAACAGAAACATGACTGCGCATGTTTAGCTCTTTCCATACTCTTCTATGGAAGTTCCGGATACAGCCAAATATGCTTGGCTGTATTCAGAACTCCCATAGAGTATGACAGATTTCTGGTGGAACCACAATAGTAAATATGCCCCAATGTTTCTTTCCTGGGTCATTTTGGTGATGGTTTTTGCATTTTTCAAGCATGATCTGAATTTGGCACTTTTTCTGGCATTTTTCCTATAGGTTTCTTCTTAGAACATACAAAATTTAGCAAATTATGGGAAAAAAGTAATTTTACATTAAATAACCCACTGATTACATTATTCAGATTTTTAAATTTTAAATTTTTACTGCTAAATTTGAGATTTACTTTTGCTGCTCTCACCCTTTATTCTGCATACAGCAAGATCCAGCACACCACAGGTCTTACTGGGACCTGTGGTTCACCAAGCAAGATCAGTACTATAGTTTCTATTCACTGACATGCTATTCTAATGACTTTTCTTTTATTTCCAGCCTATCTATAGCCTTTAAACATGTTTGGCGCATTACTTCTGCGCCTAAGTTCCGTAATGCACCAAACACACAGACGAGATGCAATGAACTTTAGACACCATTTATGAACGCACACAAACCACTTTCATACATTCAGGCACATTATACACTTTAAAATAGATGAGAAAATGAACTTTGATGCACCTAGTACCATACATATCTCCCCAGGTCTTTGATACAGTTTATGAAGCCAAACACTGGAGGAGAATACAAAAGATAAGGTATGACTCTAGTTTATGCTATCACTTCCTTTTGAATCGACTTCTCTCTAAAAACAGTATTAAGCACTGCATGTGTGAATTCAGCCGAAGTTAGAAATTATACTTTCCAAAAGTAATTGGGTTGGAAATTATTGCCCCTAGTTCCACTTCAAGGTAGTAAATTTACCATTTTACAAATGTAAGGAAAATATTAAGCCTTAACTTTCCTAATTTAATTATTAAAATACAATTTATCTGCAATCAACAGATCCATAAAATGCATTATTACAGCTAACATTTTCATTGTGGATTACTTGTTATAATAACTAACATGCCAACAGCCAGAGTTGGTTACAATTTTCTATCTATGAAAGTGAACTTGAGCTAAATGACTGTATTCTAGCTGACTAAAGTAGTATAAATGCATCCATTAGCATCAACAGCTGTCCAGATTATTGAAACAAATACGGTGCCACAATTTTCTTTGGACAACATGCAGAGTACAAATAATTCTGACTGCTCAGCGCTGAGACGAAGTTCCACGAGATATTAAATCACATTACAGCACGCAATCATCCCTTTCTCATAAATTCAATTAAGTTCACAAAATGTTATATTACTGAATCAAGCATTTTGGTGAAAAACAATAAACTGGATTAGTGAAGCTTTAAGAGAATCCCAAAAGGCAGAAATACCTACAATTATATTTTTATGTTCTATTTAATGCATATTTTCAGGCTATGTGGAGGGGTGGAGGGATATTTCTTAGTTAATCTTGAGTTGAATACATTAAAATCTAGTTCTAGTTTTAACATTAACATTTTACAATTAAAAGCTATATAAACAATCTGCGTACATTTGCAATTACTTTAATGTATTGTTTTAGCAAAGGGCGATATGTATGAACGGGGCTGCGCCGTTTGTAGCTTCTCTACGGCATCTCTACAGCTGGAACAGGTAGAGCACTTTCAAAGTGGTATACCTGATCCCGAACTGTCACCTTAGCACTAGAATGCGCCTGATTTATGACCCGCTGTAGAACAGGTTCATAAATCAGGCGCATTCTATACCATTATTAGGCGCATGAAATTTGGCATGTTAGTGCCAAATTTCTTGCATGTCTACCTTTATGGTTTTTTTTTTCTTCATTTACATGTAAACTATATTGCTGCTTTTTAAATTCTGCAGGTTACCAATGGGAACAGACAACAGTTTATTTTACCCTGCAGTCAGATTGTTAATAGGAACGCAAAGGGCGACATGTACTATATAGGCGCATAGAGGCCAGTTCTACATAGCTTTAGAGCAGTGTAGGATGAATCTATGAATCTGTTCTACTGCAGGTCATAGATTTAGCGCTTTCTAGTTCCAAAATGACAACTCAGGTAAACCACTTTTAACTTGATCTACCTGTTCCAGCAGTAAAGCGCCCAGTTTTGCCGTCCTCCTGTTATAAATGTGTAGAATCATATGGTTGGGGTGCGACGCCTCCAGAACACCCGCACATCTTGGGCGCTTTACAAAGTGCCGAGGTGCACCTGATTATAAATCTAGAGAACAGGGCTGTACCAGTTTTCGGGCTGAAAGGACACCAGAATACTGCCCCGTACATACATGTCACCCAAAGAGCTTAGAGATCTAATCTACAGAATTGTAGTATACTGTACTGATTATGGTTCCTCTGTATAGAAATGTTTGGCATAATGCTTTAATTGCAACAATTTGTTTCTGTAGGATTCGGTATGCCTGTATATGATATTGTCAATGGGTGGTGGGAAGTTTTTGTGAAAGAGAGGCATGGCGATCAGAATATCAGAGAGGGGGCAGGGTGAGAAATAAGACATAGAGAGCAGTATAAGAAAAAGATGGGACATATAGAACAGCCTGTGTGAGAGACTGGGCATAGTAAGAAGTGTGTGTGACATAGGGGATTGTAGGGAATAGTCTCATAAATATAGGGTGCATAGAGGAGAAGTCTGTAAAAAAGTGGGGTGTAGGGGAACAGTTTGTGTAAAATAGGAGGATGCCAGAAGGAGCCATCTGTGTGAGAGAGTGTAACATAAATTATAATACTATTACTGGGTGTGGGAAGTGTTACTGTTTTGGTGCATTGAGAAAATTACTATTAATTTGAGTTGGCACTATTACTTTGTGGAATATAAAAGGCTAAGGGTTGTGCCTTTGCCCTGTGTAGTTGAAACAATATTTAAACATTTGGGGCAACATGTCAGATTTCAGCTGAACCATTGTTTGGTGTATTTTGCACCAAAAACTGTTGTAGTCCTTTTCTATGTATGTATAAACAGTCATACACCAAAACTCAGTGCAGTTTGCGGCAGGCACGACATATTTGAATGCACCTAAGTTATGTGCCTAAGATACCTAGGTATGTGCCTAAGATATTCTATGCTGCTAAGACCCTAAGATATGCTATGCTATGTGAGGCACAGCACGCTCCAGATTTATGACAGGTTGTACAAGATGTACTTTTTAATGGTGTCATTGACCATACCATAGAATGTACTGGGAAACCGAAAACAAAATTGTAAGTGGGGTGAGATGAGATAAAATGTACTTGTGCCACTCTTTGGTATAAATGATGTGTCATCTTTATTCTGCAGGTTGATTTGATTCTCTGAATATAAAATATGTAGGGTTGTTCTTTATGTTTTAGTACTAAAAAAAAAATACAAACATTTTCTATGTATGAATCTTGCGACCAATAATGTTTTGTTTTTTTCACCTATGGACCTGAGTGATGGTGCATTTTTTTGTGGGCTGAAGTGTAGTTTTTATTGGCACCATTTTGGGATACATGCGACTATCACTTTTTATTCCAATTTTTAGGGGACGTGAAATGACCAAAAAAATTAATTTTGGCATTCGGAATTTTTTTCTTCTACAGTCTTCAGTGTAGGAAAAAAAAGAAGTTATATTTTAATAGATTGTATTTTGATGGATGTGGGAATAACAATTATATGTAACTTTTTAATTTTTTCATTTTTTTGTTTGTAAGAAGCGTGATTGGAACTTTTTATTGTCACAGAAGAAGACATCAATATTATAAAAGGCACATGGTAAGTGGAAGCTCCAAATACCCATTTTGCATTGGGAACCAATAGCTTTAAGTTACTGTACATCTCTGATATAAGCCAAACACCAATCATAATGGAAAAAAACAACTGATGATCATGTTATTATATTTGAAAGACTGAAAAATTTGAAGGTAGATATTAAAATTAATTTAGTAAAACACGGGGTCATCCTGGGTAAAAGAGAACTATGAATTAGAAGACTCGAGACTCAAGAGTGCCTTGAAGGCATTGCTATAGCCCTGGTATAGTCAAGTCAATGTCCAGTGGTCAATCTATTTTGAGACTTTATGGCTCAGTTTGAAATGAATCTTCATTTATAGATACAAAACAACCTGACTGATCCTAAAAAGCTGTAAAAGGAAGAAAAAGTGAAAAAACTGAAGTCCCTATAAGTTAATAGAGGAGGCTCTAAGAAATACTGACTTGACTTGGTGAATAGATACACATATAATTTTTTGTGTGTGTTATAAACTACCCATAGCCACAAGTCAATGAAAGCATAGAGGGACATGTGGAGAAGAACACTTGCAGTCCCCTGAGGATGAAGGCTGCATCTTATGATTTAAAAGCTGAGAAATTACAAGTGTAGTTCCTTAGAAGACTAAAAGAAATTCCTGTGCATCCACAAAAATGTCCCTCGGTTCAGAGCATAAACAATATTAATGACATATTGTGTCCTGTCTGTTTTCTCTCTCACCCTCTCATGTCACGGACAGCACATTCATTCCATCTCTTATTTTCAGGCAGGGGTATTTCTTTGTATGACTCAAAGAGGAATCCACTTACTACTATTTATTATATGCCGTTGACTGACCACAGCTTTGGCATCCACCTAATAAAGCTAATTTACCTGGTATCATTATCATGTCCATTCCAGTGTATTTCTATAAATTTATCATCAACGTCATCTTTTTCTTTTATTGGAAAATATAGATAGTTCTATAGTCTGTTCACAACAGCCAGGTTATAGCAGAACAATCAGAAAGGTTCTCTTTATAGCCAAAATGAAACCATAATCCCATCTTTAACATTGTTATCCCGTCCCTGTTTTTATGCTTTATTCTTAGAATCAGTGAATGAAGCTCCTAACAGAACCTCCCAGGAGATGTAGACTAAGTTTCTTTAGTCTGTTCCACAACAGCCAGGTTTAAGCAGAACAAACAAAAGGTTTCTTTATGCCAAAATGACCATATCCTCTTTAACATGTTTTCCCGTCTGTTTTTATGCTTTATTCTTAGAATCAGTGAATGAAGCTCCTAACAGAACCTCCCAGGCAGATGTGAATAGAACCTTACATTTCATTTTAGCCCCACCCCAGTTTCAAGGCCATTTCAACAAGGCTTATCCCAGTGATATTGCCTGACATGTATTAGTACGCGCCGTAAATAACGTGCATGTCACTTTCTCCCCCCGCGGCGGATTCGCCGAGCGGGGAGGAGCGACGGATTCCACTGTTCTCAATGAGAGGAGTGGATTACCGTAATTGCTGCCGCGGATTGGCGCCGTACTGAAGCGCCAATCCGGCGCGCAGTACGGCGCCAATACGCGGCAGAATAAGCCGTGTGAACGAGGCCTAAGAGTTTAGAAATGTAAAAAGCTAAAATATTTTAGGGTACGATAATGGCATGATCCACCATCCTGAAACCCAAGTTTTTTTTATTTAGAGGGGTTTTCCAAGAATTTTAAAACCTCCCTACCACCTCCCACTGTGCTAAAATAGAAAATTAACCCCTACTGACTTCTCTCATCACGCTGCTAAACCTCCATTGTCCCCTGACCTCTCTTACTGACCTACTGACCTCTATTCCAGTGCTGCCACAGCTCCATTGTCCCCTTCCCCCTTGTGTCTCAATGAGGACATTACAATCATGGATCACATGGTGCTGCAGCCAATCACTGACCTCTGTGGTTACATGCTGAGGTCAGAGATTTGTTGCAGCATCATGTGATCCATGAACATGATGTAATCTCCCTGTCACCTTCATTTGACCATTGTGTTATATTAAATAGCCACATTGACCAGATGGCTCTCAAGTCTTGATCAACAGATATTAAAAGTGACAAGAAAAAGCTCCTGCATTCAGTGATATGCTGAGGTCTAAAGTACTGTGATCTGTCTAGCAAAGGTGACTGATGGCTCCTTATCTGACACACGACAAGATGATGGCAGATCACAAGATGCAGGGAACTGTGTGTTTGTGTTTATTTGTCAGCTCAAAAACTTATAGAACACAGCTCCCTGTACTCTGATACCCCAAAATAAAATCCAATGTGACCAAATGCCTTTGGAAATCAACTAATTAGTTAATAGAGTACATTATATGTAATTTACTATCAGTATAACTACAGCTGTTGTGGAAAGGCATAAGAGGTTTGTTAGAATATATTACTGTACAAACTGCATCATAAAACCAAGGAACAAACCAGACAGCTGAGGGATAAAGTTGTGGCAAAGTGTATTGCAGGTTTATGTTTTAAAAAAAAAAAAATAGCCTAAGCTCTGAGCATCTTACAAAGTAATGTTCAATCCATCATCTTTAAATGGAAGGTGTATGGCAGAAATGCTAACCTACCAGAACATGACTGTCCAATTAAATTGACAGCCCAGGCAAGGAGAGTACAAAGTAGAAAAGCAACCAAAAGGCCTAGGGTCACCCTGGAGGAGCTGTAGAGATTTACATTTCAGGTGGGAGAATCTGTCCACAGAACAACTATTAGTTGTGTATTCCACAAATTTGAGCTTCATAGAACAGTGGCAAGAAGAAAGTCCTTTATGGACCCAAACCATAAGAAGTTTTGTTTGCAAAAAACTATGTAGGGACATGGCAAGAATGTGGAAGAAGGTGCTCCCCACCATGAAGCATGGTATTGGCAGCATCATGCTGTGGGGATGTTTTACTTCAATAGTGACTGGGAAATTGGTAAGAGTTGATGGAAAGATGGATGGAGCTAAATACAAGGCAATCCCAGAGGAAAATCTTCTAGAAGCTGCAAAAGACTTGAGACTAGGGCGTAGGTTCACCGTCCAGCAGGACAATGACTCTAGACATACAGCCAAATCTACATAAATCAAAGCATATTCATGTGTTAAAAGATCCCAGTCAAAGCCAGACCTAAATCCAATTGAGAATATGTGGCATGACTTGAAAATTTCTGTTCACAAACATTCGCCAACCAATCTGACTGAGCTAGAGCTATTTTGCAAGGAAGAATGAGCAAAAATTCCTGCCTCTAAAAGTGCAAAAATGGTAGAGACATAACACAATAGACCTGCAGCTGTCATTGCAGCTAAAGGGGGTCCTACAAAGTATTCACCCAGGGGGCTGGGAGCAAACGCTTGTCCATAACTATCTCCGTGATCAAGTACCTGATTTTATGAACTTGGAAATATCTGACAATCAGGGCCATCTTAATAGCATAATGGGCTCTTGGGCTCTCAGTGGACTCTGCCCAACTACATGACATCACCTGGAAATGCCTCTAGCCATGTCTAAACATGACACTGCCTCTTTATATTCCCAAGCACACAATATCATTATGCCACCTAAGTCAGGACACCCAGCTGATGCCTTGTAAGCAGTCTGTAGCCTACAAGACTGATTGGCCTAAGAACATACAAACAGCTAAATGAGCAGTGCTGACCCAGGGATGCAGGGCTTACTTATGCTTGTGGGGCCCTCAGACAGCCTACTGTGCTGCATGGATAGGATGGCCCTGCTGACATTGTTACTCTACACTAAGAGGTGACAAACAGAAAACATTCTCTAGTTTCTATAACTTTACATTTCCACCATTAAAGGGGTGTTTTCATCTCAGACATTTATGGCAAATGCCGTAAATGTCTGCTAGGTGCGGGTTCAACCACTATGACCTGAACCGAAAGTCTCCATGTAGAAAGGAGAGAGGGTTACACTTGCATGGCACCTATCTTTTATGGTATATTCTATTGATATGCCATAAATGTCAGACAGGAACACCCTTTTAAAACCAATGAAAGTTCCTATGTAACAATTTAAAATTGCACTATATGCAAAACTGATGTGGTGCATCCAGAATAAGTCCTAGAGAATCATGAACCAGGGATTTTCTGTGCATCCTATGCTATGTGTAACCCCATCGGGCCTAGCACAATGCATCAATTTGCAAGACGGTAACTTTATCATTGGATAAGCTGTCAGAGCCAAACAAATCTAGCAGTTTACTGAACCCAGGAACCCCATTATGCTTTGATTCTGTGCAGGTAACCTTCTATTAGAAGCATATAAGAAAGTTCCAATATTGGAAAATTAATTTAAGTAAAGTAAAATGCTATTAAATAGCAAATATCCCCCCAAAAATTCTGCATTTTTTCTCTCACATTGAAAAGTAATTGATTTTTATTTGGGCGAATCTCTGTACAATAGAAATGTTTACATGAGTGTTTAATTTGCTTGTTGTGACATAATATAATCACAAAAACTTTTGAACCTTCCATGGTCAAACTGGATCTAACAGATATCAGTGTGTGTGGACTGCGAGTGCTGACATCTCGCAGTATCATATAGTCCCCTTTCTACAGAATAATGTGGACATTAATTTCACCTGTCAGCAAACCATAGATATCAGTCAGCATGTGGATTACATGACTAATATATCGAAACCCATGTATAGCAAATATTTTGAGTCTCCCGGTGATTTTTCCATGTAACAAAAGTTGTCTATAGCAGTTACACGCTCTGTGTCCTTTACAAGAATTTTGGTACAGACCTGCGAATCATGAGTTTATAGTGGTTAAACAGTTTAACAAATCAAACTGTCCCATGCAAACATATTGCAGCAAACCAGATGTAAAGCAACTCTCTGAGGAATTAACGCAGCTCCAGTTGCTCTCATATTGTAAATTCCAAGAGACAGGAATGTTCTGGACTAAGATACTGTCTACTTAATCAGACTAAATTTGATTTTCGGAGCTGCAAATAAAAGTGAATACATAAAAATAAAAAAAAATAAAAAATTGGCAAGTGTTAACGTAAAAAATTTTTGACATAGAGATAGAGCTTGGTTTTATGCTTTGTAATCATAATAAACTGCACATAAAATAAGGGCATATTCAGATAAAGGCATCGTTGGTAGTTGATAAAGAAGGTTGTATTTTTTTTTTTACTGTAGACAATGGTTTAAAGAAATGCAATGTAGATTAACAGACCCATATCCCAATATATCTGGCTATGCTATTGTCTAGCTTGCCATGAAGTAATCCACAGTTTAATGGGACATAAAAAGTCCCACAAAAACAGCTGTTTGTGTATTCTAAAGTAACGGTCAGTGGGGAAATGGTTTGAACTTAAATTTTCAGTTCCCTGCCATGTAATTACAACTCCTTTCTACTACATCTTATGGTATTATTAGGATTTCTTCTATATTGTGCCCAGATAAAAGGCATGGATTTTCAATTGCAGAAAGGCTGCAATAGAAATATGCCACACCGACATACCCTTAGGCTCACACAGCGAAATGTAATACAGATTCTACATGTAGTTCGCTAGGAATACGCTTTTGATTGGAAATTTATGGAAACCCAAGCCACAGTTCATATTACATACTATAGCACAGATTTTTTGGACTTGCTTTGATGAAGTTAGAAAAAAAAATCAAAGTTGACATGCATGTCACTTATTGATGTAGCTGCAAACTGTGTGGGGTATACAAGACGTACATTAGCCCCATCCTAATGGATGTTCTCACCATGCTGCTTCACAGAGCTCACTCTTCACAGTCAGCTTAAGGATATGTTCACACAGCGTGTTGGATCCAATTTTGGATTCCTTTTTAGATGCGTGTTTGGATTTATGTTTCAGACCCAAACACACATCTAACAATGTGCAGGGGGATTTACATTGCTTTCCATGTAAAAAAATGCATCAGTGTTCAGACGAGTGATCGCTGATGCGTGTTTTACATGCGTCTTTCTTATGCGTCTTTTTGATCCGTTCAAAGAATTGTCATGTCAATTTTTGATCTATTTGACACAGCATACGCCCTATTTACAACTATAGGATGCATTCCTGTGGCAGCCAAAATGCATCCAAACACGCACCTGTGTGTTGGATTCATTTTGGATGAGATTTACGCAGCACTTTTGGATGAGTTTTTTTGGATCCAAAACAGATCCAACACACCGTGTGAACACACCCTAAGGCTCCTACTTCCTTTTCAGCCTGTGGGCATATCTGAATTGATTGGCATATCAGCTCTATTCCAACCCTGTTAGAGGGATATTAGTGATTGAGGAGTGTAAACAGCAGAAGGCTACAGAGCTCTAAAGAGTTGAAGTTTGTCAGCAAGAAACACAAGCGAGCTAGTGTGTTACTGATAAGAAACAGCAGTTTGTGATATAGTCATCCTGGCCAGACCTCTGGAGCCTGAGAGGTGGTCAGTAACCTAGGGAAGCTTGTATACACTTGCAGGAAATAAGAACTTCTCTAACTCCAAAAGAAAGTAAAATCAGAACAGCAGTGTATATGGTAATAAACTTTCTTTTATCTTTGCCTGCATGTTAAAGGCTAACAGAAATCCATGATAACCTTGAAGAGCATCTGTCAGCTGGTTCATGCTTCCTGAATGATGGAAAGTTTAAAATAGCAGCAGGTTTCCTGTGTCCAGTAATGTGGGTTTTAGAAGGGATACCACATAGGTAGGAAGCCGGCACCAAAAAACATAAACTTAGCATTTATTGAATATCCATTAAAATTCGGTCATAGCATATAGCTGACCTGTTTCGGGATCAAATTCCCTTAATCGTAGCAATAGGTAAGTTGGCTGAAGCCAAAGCACGTCTGGTAAAGCAGGGCTAGATATGCCATGGCTAGGAGAGATAAAAGATTAGTCTGATGTGCGGTCTCTCCCCACCCCTTCAGCTTAACTGACAGGCCCTACGCCTGTTTGCCTTTAGTGAGAGGCCTGATAGTCATGGTGTGAAACCCACATCACTGGAACTGGGAAACCTGCAGCTATTCTGGCATCATGAACCAACTGGTAGGTTCCCTTCAAAGGTAAGTTTGTCACATGCCAATATTTTTTATTTACAACCTTATTATGTGAGGTTGATACAATGTTATGTTGTTATTATTATGAATACATAAGAAATAGCATATTTACTGTATACACACAATAGGTTACAAAAGTATTCATACCCATTCAACTGTACCTCATTTTTAAATGTTACAGCTACAAACTTTATATTTTACTGAAATGTTATGTAATAGAGCAAGTATTTGTGAAGTGTAAAGAAAACGATATGTGCTTTCCCCATTTTTGAAAATTAAAAAGCTGAAAAGTGTGGAGTTCATTCATATTCAGCCACTTGTACTCTTACACCCCTAAATAAAATCCAGTGTGACCAATTGCCTTTAAAAGTTAACTTATAAGTAACTAAAGTACATTTGTATGTCATTTATTCTCAGTATAAGTAAAACTGTTTTGGGAAGCCTTCAGAGGTCTGTTAGAGAACATTAGTGAACAAACAGCATCATGAGAACCAAGTAACATACCAGACAGCTCAAGGATAAAGTTGTGGCAGAGTGTATTGCAGGGTTAGGTTATAAAAACATATATCAAGCTCTGCACATCTCACGGAGCACTGCTCAATCAATTATCTGTAAATGGATGCAGTATGACACAACTGTTAATCTACCAAGACATGCCTTCCACATAAACTAACAGCTCAGACAAGGAGAGCACTAATTAGAGAAGCAACCAAGAGACCCAGGGTCTCTCTAGTGGAGCTGTAGAGATCCAAAGCTCGGGTGAGAGGAGAGAATCTGTCCACAGGACAACTATTAGTCTTGTACTCCACAAATCTGGCCTTAATGGAAGAATGACAAGAAGAAAGCTCGTTTTAAAAGCAAGCCATAAGAAGTCCCTTTTGTAGTTTGCAAATAGCTATGTAGGGCACACAGCAAGCATGTAAAAGAAGGTCCTCTGCTCAGATGAGACCAAAGTTTAACTTTTTTGCCTAAATGCCAAACGGTATGTGTGGAGGAAAGCCAACACCTCACATCACTCTGACCACACCATCCCCACCATGAAATCTGGAAGCATCATGCTGTGGGGAGGTTTTGCTTCAGCAGCAAACTGGAAGTTGGTGAGAGTTGATGGGAAGATGGATGGAGCTAAATGCAGGGCAATCCTGGAGGAAAGCCTGTTAGAAGCTACAAAAGACTTGAGACTGGGTCGTAGATTCCTCTTCCAGCAGGACAATAACCCTAAACATACAGCCAAAGCTACAATGGAATCAAAGCACATTCATATTAAATGTTAAAATGGCCCAGTCACATTCTAGACCTAAATTGTATTGAGAAGCTGCGGCATGACTTGAAAGTTGCTGATCAGAAATTCACCAACCAATCTGACTGAACTAGAGCTATTTTGTAAAGAAGAATGGGCAAAATTCCAGCCTGTAGATTCGCAAAGCTGGTAGAGACATTTCCCAACAGACACGCAGTTATTATTGCAGATAAAGGTGATCTGATCTGAGCACCAAATACGACATCCTCTCAGTGTCCCCAGCATAGCATATAGCAAACTGCAAAACAGGCTATCTTCTTGCCACTCTTACATAAAGGGCAGATTTGTGGAGTACATGACTAATATTTGTCCTGTGGGCAGATTCTCCCATCTGAACTGTGAATCTCTGCAGCTCGTCCAGAGTAACCCTGGGTCTCTTGGCTGCTTATCTAAAAAGTGCTCTCCATGTCTGTGCTGTCAGTTTAGGTTGATGGCCATGTCCTGATAGGTCAGCAGTTGTTCCATACTCCTTCCATTTACGAATGATGGATTGAACAGTGATCTGCGAGATGTTCAGAGCTGAGGCTATTTTTTTTTTTTAAACGTAACCCTTCAATATACTTTGCCACAACTTTATCTTTGAGCTGTCTGGTGTGTTCCTTGGTTTTCATTATGCTGTTTGTTCATTAATGTAAACCTCTGAGGCCTTCACAAAACAGCTGTAGTTATACTGAAAATAAATTACATACAGATGTACTCTATTTACTAATTAGGTGGTTTCTAGAGACAATTTGTCACACTGGATTTTATTTAGTGATATCAGAGTACAGGGGAGCAAACTTTTCAGTTTATTAATTTACAAACATTTAGAAAAGTACTTATTATTCTCTTTACACTTCACAAATACATGCTACTGTTTGTTGCTCTGTTACATAAAATATCAATAAAATACATTTAAGTTTGTGGCTGTAACAGTTAAAAACAAGTAACAGTTTAAGGAGTATGAATAGTTCTGCAGCCCACTGCATGTATATGTATATATATATAATATATATATATATATATATATATATATATATATATTATATGTATATATATATATATATACACACATACATGGGTTTTTTGTTTTTGTTTTTTGCCTTTTCCATTTTTAAGCTTGTCGTTTTATATTTTTTTTCTCTCTGTTGTACTTGAGTCTTGACTGTTACCGGAGAGTGTTCAAAAGATTTTACTCAAAAATATATTTGATTCTGTTTTTCTAAAAAATCTGTGTTCTTTCAGACACTACTGTCCGTTTCTGTGGATATGCATCTCTATAGATAAATAGGCATATTAAGTAATTGTTATTCTAAATTGTCAAATTTAGCCCCATTTGGAAAAATAGCAAAATTTTTTTGCACATGCGGAACATCAAAATCTTTACAAAACGAAAAGCGAGCATAGCTTTCTTTAAAGATGAGCTAAAAGCTACATGTGGAAAATGACAGAATTATTATTGTGATTATACAGCATTTTTCTTTTTCTTTTCTTTTTACAGACAATGAATCATTTAACACACCTGGCTAATGTATAAAAATGTACATTTTATTTTTTATGGAATCCAAGAAAATGTATTTTCAGCAAAATCTATTGACTACTACATAGCTACAATTTTTGTTTCAAGTAACAATTTATTGACCACATACTTAAGTTGTTACATAATGTTTACCTCTAACCCATAAACTTCTTGATCAATTCAAGTTTAGGTACTTACAAGCTATGTTTAAATTATGCTAAAAAGTTATGAACTAGAAAGTTTTTTTTCACTTGAAGGGAAAAAGAAAAACATTTAGACAATACAGGGACTGCTATATTATAGAATACTAAATTAACAAATATGTCAAAGTCAGAAATGCTTTAAAATTTTTCTTTCTCCAGAAATGGGCCCCATATGATAGATTTTGCAGTAGGCTGGAAGTAATTTTCAAGATGTAGTGCAGCAGAGTTTGAGCAACACCTTCAACAAACTTTTCAGAAGTATGCGAACCGTAAAATTAGTGGTGACACAAATGTTCAAAGTTGCTGATGATCTGTATCTTTACCGTATCTGATGCTTAAAGAAAATTTCCTGCTGTTAAAAATGACTCTTTTTTATATTGTTTTTTTACTAAACATATTTTAATTTTTTTTTTTAATTTTCAGCGTCACTATCTATTAAAGAAAAATAGGGAAATGGCGATTTTTTTTTTTTTAAGTAATCACTTACATTTGGAAGAAATTTTTTATTGGAGGGAAGATTATAATAAAGGTAATTAATTTTAATGATAATTGGGCAAATAAATAGGGGTCCCCGGGGCATTCAAAATTCTACCATAGGAAAGGGTTTGATTTTTCTCAAGTAAAAAAGGCTTCCCCCATACCCTGTATTTCAGGAGTCTACAACTTGGCCGGGTAAGTTGCAGGGCTGCATTCCCTTCAAATCTCATACAATACAAAATTACTGTCCAGATTGTTAGGCACATCACAGTGCCAAATATCTATCCTTTTTTTGGAGGGGGGATGACAAGCATTCTTAGAAGGGAAAGAGGGATGTGTGTTTTTACTATATTGTTAACATTTTTTTTTTTTACTTTTTAAAATTTATCAGAGCAGAACTTGGCATCCCCAAGGAAGTTTCTCAGGACTTGTGGCCGACAGACCTGTTTTAGGCCCCTGATTATGTTGTAGATAGAGTGGGCCTTTTGATTTAACGAAGGGGAATTCGTTTAGATTTCCCAGGAAAACTCATTCTGGAAGAAGGGGTTGGGGTCTTCCTGAACTTTGCTTTTTTTTTTTTGAAAAAAAGGTCGAGCACATGGCTTTACATGGGGAAAACCCTTGGGGAGGAAAAGGGCTCCTGCATGAACCTTGGGAGAAGAAGCCAATCAGGCCCCCGCGGGTCTTACTCACCGCACATTTTTCCGGGTACGACGCGGGGCTCATACCGCCCCCCCCTGACTGATCGGAAGGGCTGCCGCGCGATTTGATAGCTCTTACTAAGACTGTTTTTTTACAGCGTTTTTGGGGGGTGTCACATTTGTTCAGAACTTTTCTTTTAATGTTCATTTTGTTTTTGTGGTTATTGGAACTAAGCCCCCGTGGGTCCCCTGAGTGCTTTTTTTAATCATCTGTCACAGACTTGAATACCCAAAGGTTCTAAGCCGTTCTGTTTATTCATTTAAAGAAACGCGTTTTTACAAAAAAAAAAAACCCAAAATTCTTTTTTGGGTGCTCAATTTTTTTTTTTGCGAATTTCACCCAGGGTTAATAAAGGTTTTTTGCTGCTGTGGTACAAAAAAGAAAACTTTTTATTTCCCCACCAAAAAAACATTTTCCTGTTAGATAATTCAAAACCCGAAGTTAATTAAATTTTTTTTCTCTTGTTGTGTCCGAAAAATCAGCCATTGTAACACGCTAAAAATGGTTTTTTGTTTGCTCAATTTTTTTTGCGAATTTACACCGGGGGTTAAATTAAGCTTGTTCCTTTGTGATCACTAAAAAAAACCGTCTTTTTTCACCGCCAAAAAAAATTTTTTTCCTTAGAATAATTCATAACCCAAAAAGGGTTAATTACAAGTTTTTCTTTTTGTTGTTACCGTTACACGCCTTGAACAGCTACAAAGTGGTAATTTTTGGTTGCTCATTTTTTTGGCGAATTTTTAGATCCGGGAAATTAAGCATTTTTTTGCTGTTGGGGTCAAAAAAAGAAACCTTTTTTTTACCCCCAAAGAAGAAATTTTTTTTAAAAAGGGGGTCGTTCGGTGAGCCACAATCCGCTGCATCTAGGGGCCCGTTGTTTTTTAGCAACCCTTTGGTTTTTAAGGGTTTGACTGGGTCATCCCTTCCCCCCCAGATACTTGAAACCCCACCAAAGTCGGGGGCGTCAACACAACCCTTATTGGCAGGGCCCCGGGGAGGGGGAGGGGCCCCCCCCTGCCCTCAACCCCTCTGTCCCCCCGGGTTCCCCACCAGAGATCTACTATGTGGTCTGGGCTCAGCCCCATATATAGCAGATGAACAATTTGAGGGGGCAGTCACAGCTACTTGGCACGAAAAAAAGGGGCCAATATCCCCTTCTTTGCAGTAGGGGCAAAGTATGATGGGAAGTGGCATGGGGGGTCATGTTGTGAGCGGTCCCCCTCGCAACCAAGCCGGATGGACACATGACGATGAAACACAAATAATAGAGTACGCCCGCATTGGAGGGGGTGAGGCAAGGGCTTCATCAGCAGAAGAAGAGGGGCGGTTGCGCGTCAGGCAGCGGCGAAGCCAGCAATTGGGCTGTGTGGCCCAAAGATCCGGGTAGCAGCAGTGGCCCGGGGGGACCCAAAGCGGCACGGGTAAAAAACCCCTTTGGAGGTCCAAGAAAAAGGCGGGCAAAAAGGGGGGCTCAGCGAGGCAGCGGGGGTATATCACTCATGGGAGCGTTGGGGGTAAAATCAATATTTCGGGGTGGGGCAGTTTTTTGCTAAACCCCGGGGACCCAAATGGGTATATTAAACGTAGACAGAAAGTAACGGGGCCCAGGGAGCAAAACGTTGGTCCCCCAAGGGCCCCGCGCAACACATCCGCACCACCGGGTGGCCTGGGAAACGTGGCTCAGATGTGGGGGTCCACCTGCCGCCGAAGCAACCAGCAAGCGCCCCTGCAGCATGCCATTGCAGCCACCCAAGCTCCACCACCCTGCAAAGGGGCTTTTTTCCTTTCCATCATCTCCCTCCAATGCCCCTGCTCCTCCTACTCATGGCGCCACATCGTTCAGCGAGCATTGCAAAAAGACAACAGTTGCTCCCCCATCCAAAGGGGCAGAAGCGACCGTGCTCCGTCCAATTTGTTGGTACTGCAGTCCCCCCCTTTCCAAAATGGTGGACTCTGCCCCTTTCAGAGAACAAGTGTCCGACCGAGATAGAAGTTCCAAGCCAAATTTTTTTTCCCAAAAAAGGCAGTATAGCACTTCATAAAATGTAAACAAAGGGGGGCCGCCCTTGACTTTTTTTGCCCAAAGGGCCGGCAGCGGGATCTGGAGCGTACCAAAGGGGCCCAGGGGGGAATGTCCTTTGGGCCCAGGGGTGAAATGTGCTTCCTGCCCAGCACACCAAAAAACGGCAGGGACCCCGTTTTCTCCCCCACGTTTGTCAAACTGCGGCCCTCCCCAAAAGTCCGCCTCCTCCTCCCCCCCCATCAACACCACTCAGCCTCCACAAGTACGCTCCATCATACCACATGTGTAGGGCCAGGGGTGTCACGCATTTCTACCCCTGGCTTCCTCCGAACGAATCACACAGGGGGGGAAACTGCTCCGCATCATGCAGCAAAAACCGATGTGGTTCTCCCCCCAAATGCAAATCGGAACCAGGGGGAAGGACAATGGGGGGAACATGGTTCCGTGCTGACCAGGGGGATGGTCCCCTGCACCCTGCATGGTGCACGTGTTCAAACTGGTTTAAAAGGCCGAAGTCTTCCACCAAACTTTAGAAGATTCTGAAAAAGGCAGGAAATGTGCTGCACCTTCATCCATTCCTACAAACCCGGAATCCACCTCGAATTGCACCAGAAGCCTCCCCCAAAACACTCTATATGGAGTTTTCCCCCCGTTTGGGAAATTTCCCCCTGCACATGTTGGACTGACGTAAACAAGAAAAGGGCCATTATCGATTTTTTTATGATCCAGGCGACAGGGGTACTCCCCTGGTAACTTTGAAACACCGGTGGCGCTCATGCTGACACCTGCCGTTTTTTGAGGCCATTCAAGGGGGGACTTATTTGTCACGCCAAACCGGGGTGAATAACGTATTCCCCTGCTTATGTCTGGAAAGATGCAAAAAAAAAGTCTGGGCAGGGGATGGAGATGGGCGACTACACCGCGGGCCACATATCCGGGGGGACTGAAATGGGGAGGAGGAGGGGGACATTGGGGCAAACATTGTCTGGGGAAATGATGGATTTTCTACCCAGGTGAAAAAGGAGGACAGCTGAATGATAGAAGGGATGGGGAAGACGGCGATGACCCCCAAGCACCGGGCATATACAGGGAGAGGAGCAGGAGACCTCGGGGTCCCTTGTGCGATTGCCCCCCGCGATTTGCCCGGGATGACAGCCAATATCACCATGGCAGGGGGATGACTTCTGGTTCTCCACCCCATTGGGCCCTCCTACCGGCCAAAAGGGGGCCTTTTTCCCCCCTGCAGAGGAGGACAAACTCAAATATATAGGGAAATCCTCTGTATCTTGGCGCTGCCTATGTCGGATCGCCTCCCCGACAGGGCTGACCGGGGGGGTTCCCCACGCCAGTATACTGCGCGGGTGCATGGGGAATGGGGGGGGGAGGAGCGTACCAGCTCCATCAGCAGCAACCTAAGTCTGGAGTCACTGAGACCAGCTTCCTTCCCCGCCTGGGAGGATTTCAGTCGCCAGCACGCCAGCAGGACCGGGGCAACCCTGAAACCAAAGGTGGGCCTACTTGGGGCAGCACTGCCACCCCCTTTAAAAATCCCCTGGACTATGGGGACCAAAGGGTTGGGGGCAGCA
The DNA here is from genome assembly GCA_025379985.1 of Phyllomedusa bahiana. Lineage (NCBI taxonomy): Eukaryota > Metazoa > Chordata > Amphibia > Anura > Hylidae > Phyllomedusa > Phyllomedusa bahiana. The sequence goes on from JAODAL010000261.1 coordinate 189,306, forward strand.
ACTTGCCGAGTTTAGGGAAAGCTGTCCCCGCCCGGCCCCTATGTGGCTCAGAGTGGTGTTTAACGGCGGGGGGCCCTCGTTACCCAAGGAGAACCCCCCTTTTATGGGAAAATTGGAAGACTACTTTGCAAATAATCAGGCTGGATCGGCCGGGTTTTCCCCACACCAATGCCCTTTGGCTCAGACTAATCAGCCCTGACCCTCACCCAACTGTGAAAATGATTTGGGGTTTAAACTATTTCCTCAGCCCTATTTCTAAGCCGCCACCCCCTGATGACACACTCCCGACTTTCCCCCATCTCCCCCAACCATCTTTTCCGGGGGTGGTATTGCCCCCCACCCCCACTCGTCATTGGCCCCTCTATGCTCATGCTGTCTGCGTTGCTGGGGCCCGAATCCACATGTGTCATTTTGCCACTCTCTGACCTCATTTTGCCCGGACCTCCACCTTGATTGTGCCACTCTCTGACCTATACTGTTCTCCTGCCGCCGTCAGCTCCCCCTCTTAATTTTGCCACTGGGCCGACTCCTTTTTTTTGCCCCCTCCCGAAAGCATTTTGGCCCCTGCCCGACCCCCAGCTGTTTCGCCTGACCTCCAATGTGTCATGTTGCCACTGTCTGACCTCATGCGCTGCTGCCGTGACCCCACACTGTTCATTTTGCACTCTGTGGCCTAAACCATTTTTTGCCACCTCCAAATGCATTGTGCCACTCCTACCTCATGCCTGCTGCCGTGCCCCCACACTGTTCAATGTCCACCTTTTTTGGGGCCCACTCCAGTTTCTGCCACCCCATATTTCATGTGCCACTGTTGACCCTTTTGCTGCGCTGCCCTGACCTCCACACTGTTCATTGTGCCATCGTGGCCTACTCCGGTTTTTCCCCCTCCAGAAGGGCATTGTCCCCTGTCTGACCCCCCGCTGCTGTGCCCTGACCTCCCCGTGTCATTGTGCCACCGGGCCTACTCCAGTTTCCACCCCCGTCATTGTGCCACTGTCTGACCTCTGCTGCTGCTCCTCCGCATCAGCTCCCTCTCTGCATTGGCCACTCTGTGGCCCAATCCGTTTTGCCACCTCCTGAATGCATTGTCACTGCCCGACCTCACTGCTACTGCATGACTCCACACTGGTTTTTTGTCCACTGTCGACCTCATGCTGCGCTGCCCTGACCTCCCCACTTGTCATTGTGCCCTCTGTGGCCTACTCCATTTTTCCACCTCCAAATTTCATTGTGCCACAACCCGCCTCATGCGCTGCGCCGGGGCCCCCACGTGTCATTGTGCCACTCTGTGGCCTAATCCAGTGTATGACACCACCAGTATGTCATTGTGGCAGTGTCTGGCCTCATGCTGCTGCTGCCGTGACCTCCACACTGTGTCATTGTGCCGGTCTGTGGCCTACTCCAGTTTTTGCCACCTGCAGAATGTCATTGTGCCACTTTTTGCCCTTATGCTGCTGCTGCCGTGCCCTCCACACTGTTCATTGTGCCACTCTGTGCCTATTTCCAGTTTTTGCCACCTCCAGAATGTCATTGTCCCAACTGTCTGACCTATGTTTGCTGCTGCCGTGACCTCCACACCCTGTCATTGTGCCACTCTCTGACCTCATGCTGTTGCTCCTGCTGTGCCCTCCACACTGTGTCATTGTGCCACTCTGTGGCCTACTCCTGTTTTGCCACCTCCAGAATGTCATTGTGCCACTGCCTGACCTCATGCTGCTGCTGTGGCTGCTGCCGTAACCTACACACTGTGTCATTGTGCCACTCTGGGGCCTACTCCTGTTTTTTGCCACCTTCAGAATGTCATTGTGCCCCTCTCTTACCTCATGGTGATGTGGCTCACCTCCACACTCTATCACTGATGTTGCCACCTGAGCCCTCAGCTTGTTTTTTCCAGCTGTCGCTGCCATGACTTTATCAGGCAACATTCCTGCTTCAGATTTTTGGTCAGTTTTGCCCTCTTAAGTGCCCAGGGAATTTTATAGTGAAGCGATTCTAAGAGCGGCGGCAGTCATGTGCATGCAAAACTAAAACACAACATTGTAATGGAGACCAAACCAAGCTCCCTCTGCATATTTAAGCATGGCACAACTTTTTCCTCCCGCACCCTGCAGGCTCTGTGCAGCCTGGAAAAAGCTGTTTTTTAACGTGATTCGTCCCGAAGCAAATTTTGTCGGGAAATTCGGCGAAGTCACCGAATCGAATTTTTGAGAAATTCGCCCATCTCTAGTTGTTACTGACATCTGGTAAGAATTTCATGTCAATAGCACTTTTAGAAATATTTTTACTTTCAAAATTGGCGACTTGTAAAATACTTAGTTCACCTGCAGTATGTATGGACTTACAACATTGCCATTTGCAGTATCTCACTCAATTGGATTGGTTGCACCATGGAGAGTTACTATATCTGTTACTCTATGGGCAACATGTGTAACTGTTGGCGCTGACAGGCCAGTTCTAAATCGCTTTAAGGCAGTGTAGAATGTGCCAGAATGTATGAACCTGTTCTACTGCAGGTCATACATACAGGCGCATTGTAGTGCTAATATAACAAGTCAGGCTCAGGCACCACCTTTAACCTGGTCTGGCTGTTGTAACTGTTCTGCGTCTAGGTTTGGCATCAAAGAATCAAAAATGTGGCTACTTCTATGAATGTGATGCAACACCCCCAGAACGCCCCTAATCTTTGTCGCATTAAAAACTGTCTTTGGTGCATTACAAAGAGACTTATCACGCCATAGTTTGGAGTGCACCTGTTCATACATTCTTTTTGGCTCAAAGTACACCAGAAAAATGGCGCAGCCCCGTTCATCCATGTCGCCCTATATGTTTGCGCTAAATAAATTATATCAATTTCATGAATTCAAGATGCAATGTGCCATGGATTTACTGAAACCTTATACAGGAACAAAGATCTCCCACTAAGCCCCCCACAGACTCTCATAATCAAGGTTTGTGCTAAAAATATTATTTCCTTGAGGGACAGAAAGTGGGGTGAAATCTTCTGAACAGGGGCACAGACAGCAAAACAAAGGTCCCTGAGGTGATAACCCTTCCCTATACTATCCAAAACTAAAAAAAAAAAAAAAATTTGGGCTGAAGTTAAACTTCAAAAATGTACCTGTTCCAACTTACATACAAATTCAACTTAACGGGAGCCTTTCACATTACACCTGCTCGCTGATCTGCTGGGTGGTACGTGAGGGCAGTGTTATGCAAGGAAAACCAAAATCCTTTTAGAAAAATTTTAAAATGTTATAGAGTAGGAGGAGCTAAGCAGATTGATACACAGTTCTAGGAGAAAAGATTAATTAGAACTTGTACTGTATTCATTTAAATTCTGGATTAAAGAGTCCGGTAGACGGTCTTATCAGTGATTGACAGCTATCTCTGTATGTACACTTATACAAGGAAGACTGTCAATCACTGATAACACCACCTACTTGACTGCTTAAACCAGAAAAAGCAGGAACTTAAATGAATAAATTACAAGTTCTACCAAATCTTTCCCAACAAAACTATATATCAATCTGCTCACCAGCTCCTGCTCTATTACATGCTGCTGGCAGATCAGATCGTATGTTTAATGTGACAGGTTTCCTATAAGAGCAAACCTATGGAACCTATTTTGTTTGTAACCCTGGGACTGGCTGTAATTGTTTTGACTGTTAATAATGATTCTTGCATGGCTCATATGATCACCATGATTGATCCATGCTGATCTTTGGGTCATTCATGCCCACAATCTTCCTATGTACTAGGTGGATTATTTTGTCTTCTTCATACCTCTCTTCATTATTTTAAATCATATGCTATTCTTCTTAATCATCCACAGCTTAGTGCTTTGCTTGCTGATCGCACCTATTTAGATGCAAGCATTATGTGAATAGAGCCAGTGTTCAACCATTGGTCTCCATCCCAAAAAGTTCATTTTCCCACCACCTTTGCATTATACAGGATTCAGTATAATACTCTTCTGCTGTACATCCCTCAATACCTACTATATGGCAAAGATCATAAAAAGCTTCCTCACTGGTACTAAGGGAATAAAACGTTGTGATGGTAGAAGGAAGGCAATTCAGTAACAGAATCATTCCGTTTAATGAGTCCCCAAGCTACAAGAACTGAAGGGATAGTCAGGAAAAAGTGATTCCTGTTACATTCTTTAATCCTTTGTGGTATACAAAGCAAATATAATAATTTACATGGTGGAGCATGTGTGTTATAACATAGACCCAGGAGGAAAAACATCCAGAGTTTTATTTTACTGGAAAGAGTAATAATATGTCTGCTTGCAGCTGAAGACTTCCTAACATCTTGGCTGTCAGAGGGACTGGTAAAGTGCTGCTTCCCAATACTATACAGCCTGTTCTGGTAGTAAGCTTTATGGAATCTAGGCTGAAGCAGGTTGCATAGGGAGAACAGCAAGATATTGTAAAATGTAACTCAAACCCAATCAATTAATTGCTTGCCTGTTGTTGCTGGAGAAGGAGAAAGCCTTAGAATTAACAATGCTTAAAGTGGATTTGCCAGCTCTCCTTCTCTAAATACTTTTATTTCCTATAAGAAAAATGCTGAAGCATCTTTACCTAGAACTCTGCATTGTGATATTACTCCTCCAGGAAATGTGTTACCATTCAACCTGTCAATATTGTATATCTCTATATCACTATTTGACTATTTTATTTACTATTTTTTTGACTATTTAACAAGGAGAGTGAGTCTGACCACAATAATATTAGGAATGGTAGTATCCTGTTGTGAAGTTTTTCATACATTTTAAGAAGGTATAATAGAGTAAATGCACAACACAGCATTCTAGAAAAAGGTGTTAAAAGTATCGTTTTTTTCTTTTTTGTGAAAATGCAAATACACTCAGGGCGACATGCAGGAAATTTGGTGTTAGCACGCCAAATTTCATGTGCATATTAATGGCATAGAATGTGCCTGATTAATGAACCCGCTCTAAAGTGGGTCATAAATCAGGCGCATTCTAGCGCTCAGGCGACGGTTCTGGATCAGGTATAACACTTTGAAAGTAGTATGCCTGTTCCAGCTGTAATGCAGCCAGAAATATGTAGTTTTGCTACAGTTCTAGTGAGCCCCGTCTCCCGCAGACGCTATGTAATGCAGGGCGGGACATTAAACATGTATGAACGGGGAAGCGTCTGATATCGGGCTGAAAAGACGCCAGATATCTGGCACAGCCCCGTTCATCCATGTCGCCCTCAGTGCCAAAAAAATATTGCACCCAGATTGAAATATTGAATTGCTTAAACACTCAGCATGCAATTGTCTCTCAGGCAGATATATAGATGATTACAGGTTTCATCTGATAAGACACACAAAGCGTCTTGACACTAAAAGTCATAAAAGACGTCCGCCACTGCCCTGTAAAAAGTCTCTGAGGTTACTTTTGGGTAGCGTACCTTGTCGAGAGATCATTGACTGCTAGGCATATCTGTACAACACACTAGAAGTTATTTTACTCAACTGACAAATTTTGAAAGAGGGCACATCATGGACTGAGAGAAGCAGCATGGTCTTCTTGTTGAATGGCTGGTCATTTTATGTTGTTGGAAGTAGTGGTTATGTGAGAGCAAGCATATATGGCCCAGACAAACCACCCATAGACAGGATCATTTGCTCTGACAACAATGCAGTTCCCATAGTTTTCTCGTTCATCATCAAGACACAGGTGATAACTTAATTACACACTCCTGTCTCTGCTCAGACCATTCTCAGCTGCTTAGCAAAAGGAAATTTGGTGTCACAGTGTCCATTACATATCCTGCTATTTAAAGAGAACCTGTCACATAGGTTATGCCCCCCTTGCTGAGGGCAGCACAAGCTAGTGTCAGACCTGCTGTTTCCAGCGCTGTGTCCCTTATTCTGTAAGATGCTGTAGTTTTAGAGCATTTACCCCTCAAATCTTATTCATGAGCAGGTGTTAGCCCCGCCCACCAAAGGCTAGCCCCGCTAGCCTCAGATGGGCGGGGTTTGAGAAAAACTGACTCTTTGCATGACTCTTCAAATGACTCTTCTGGCTGAAAACTGCAGATTTGAGCATTAAATACAAGAAAACTACAGCATCTTACAGAATAAGGGACACAGCGCTGGAAACAGCATGTCTGTCACTAGCTTGTGCTGTCCTCAGCGAGGGGGGCACAAACTATGTGACAGGTTCTCTTTAAAGCCAGCCACTGTTACCTTCATTTGCACTGGTGTTTTGAATGAGAAACCTGGATTGCTACAAACTGGAACCATATCTTTTTTACTGACAGTTCTGTTTGTGATCCAATGATTGTTGGATTTCAGTATGGAGGCCATGTAATAAGCAGGGCTGTCGTAACCCAATTTATCCATTAGGCACACCACGCAGTTTTCCAGCATAGAGCCCTGGCCTATTTAACTATTTGTGTGTTCCTAGGACATATAAATCGTTAAAAATCATTATGGAGCAGGGATCCATTGGCTCCCTTCCTTGCCAGTTAGTCTTGTTGGCTGCAGGCTGCCTGCAAGATCTCAGCAGGGTGCCCCAACGTAAGTGGCATGATGATATAGATGTGTTTAGGGGAGGTTAAAAGCATGACCTCATGTGGTGTCATGTTTGAGTGTGACTAAAGACATGGCCTGGTGTGATGCCATGTATTTGAACAGGGCCCACTAGACTGCTATTCCCGATGGGCCATAATTCTGTTAAAACAGCCCTGCTCAGTGGAGGACTAGAAAGAAATCTGTTACTGCATAGAGCACATGTAACACTAAGATGAGATTGCATTGACTGAAATTTGTATAACTTAAAAAACAGATTATTTTAGCAGTTTGCCAATTATACTATGTTAGGACTTAAAAATATACTTTGACTAAATATGTTTTTACAAAAATCTGATCTGATATGTACATAAGAGATAAAAAAAATGTATAAAGTAGGTATTGTAAAGCCTCCTTGTCACTTTTCTATACTCAGTTTAATGTCTATTTGGTTAAGATCTAAAGATGAGTCAAATGGGTTCCTAAAAGGTCCTGGGCCCTAGTGCAAAGTCTGCAAAAGCTTTTTACATATATGGTAGATGGTCCTTTTGGGCTCAAGGTCCCACAGCCTATGCACTCTCTACAGTTAAGGCCCAGATAAAAGTAACTAGATATGACCTGTCCATTGGTTGATAAGGACAAGTTTTTTTAGCAGTCAGTTGGTCTTAAACAGCAGAGCTCACATCTAGTCCCATCCCATAGTAACAGTGGCCTGGCAGCATTAAAGCAGCAATCTCCTTATGCAAGTCTGTGTATTCCTTCTGGGGACCATCATGCAGGAAGTACTACCCGGTGAAAAGTATACAAATAAAACTGGGTTCCCACTACAGTATTCACTAAATTCAGGTATCTGTCAGGTTCAGGAAGCCCCTTAGAGGTAAATAGAGCAAACGTCCTATGTGGTAGACCTCGCCTTTCTGTCCCACACAGAAAGCATGTACCACTGGCAAATTGAGCAAACATGGTCTACATAGGACTGTCTGCTTTATTTACCTCTGTGGGGACATTGTTGCATCCATCGGGATACCTTTTTCCTGATACTCGACAAATATCTGCATTGTAGTGAGCATCATAGTGCAAACCAAGCCGTATTATCTTTACCACAGAAAGAAGAAAACTTTTCCTAGTGCCACTTAATGGTAGTAGGTTCCCTACAAGTCATCACCTGAAAATTGGAGCATTCAAACAAGTTTAAGGGTTTTAGTTGAGCAAAACTTTCCTCCAAAAGTCAGATATGTTTATCTGTAGAAAGCGGTTCTTGATTGAAAGTAGCTTTATTTGCTTATCAGTCATAAAAAACAAACATATGACGTATTGTGACTCAGCACACATCATTCAATAAGCAACAGGCAAGTGACAAGGGGTGGGCCAATGAGAAAGAGGAAAAATGGAGATGGTCTCAGCCTAAAGCTTTATTGAAAGAAGGACACAACATGAAAACAGGGGGAAAGAAAAGGGTATTCTCTTTTTCCTTGATGTCTATACTATCCATGATGGAATAGTCTTTTAGCAGTATAAGGCGGTCCTGAGTGGTCATCCTCCCCCTACTCCCGAGAAGCCTCATATCACACTTAGCGCCAATGTAGAAATCAAGTACCTTAGGCCCAGTCTGTATTGATACATGACATGTACAAATTCCCGTTAGAGTATTTTTTATTAATTCACTTTAAGGGTTGTCCGGTTAATTTTTAAATTTTTTCTTTTAACAAAAAAAATTATACTCTCTCCTCTCATCTTGGATCTAGCACTATGCCATCCTCACTCTCCGCAGGTCTTCTAAATTACTGCTGCAGCTGTCATGTCCAATTGGCTGACACTATCGTACTCATTAACCAATGGTGGAGCTAATTCAGTGGCTGAAGTGGTGACGTTGCATTCGAAAGAACGAAAGAAGACCATGCTGATTCGTTACCAAAGCAGCTGGAAGCCTAATGAAGGCTTCCATAGCCTTAATGATAAGGGTTCTATTATCTCCTGCCCCAGTATATTCTATGGTACAGTCAATGGCACCATTAAAAAGTACAGCTTGTCTCACAAAACAGCCCTCTATGTACAATTAAAAATATAAAAGTTATAGCTCTTGGAAGACGGGGAGGAAAAGAACGAAGAGTCAAAAAATTATGACTGGCTGTCAGGAAGTAATCATTGCATATTCTGGGTGTTCTTGGAGACACTAATATAACAGGTGCACATTATCGCATCACAGATAGGGACCACAGGAAGATCCTATGGTGGGCCACTCTGACACTGGTTAGAACAGTACACAAGTACCAGGCTTCTCGAATAGCCTCGATAGGATGATAACTAGAACGTAGTCCATAAAGTAAAATAAATGGTATGACAGTCTGCTCCTAGAAACAAAGTTTCAGAATTAAATTTTCAGGGCGGCAACAAGAAAAGCAAAATTATTTACTCAGTAAATCCACACCTCAAGGCGCTTGATCTTAAACAGTACAGAGCAGGGTACTGGCTGCATAAGGAGCCTTTGATGTAGCTGTTGAGGGATATTGTTTCTACTGGTGGAAAACGTCAGCTGACTTAGAGAGTCTTACAGGCAATGCTACCTGAGAAAAGATATGCATATTAGCTTTCCTTCAGAAGAAAATTGTGCTATTTCTCGTAAGTGACACTGCATTGGGTTAGCTTTCTTCTGACAGTACTCTCCAAGAACTACATCAAACGTTTCTCTGCTCTGCATTGATGAGAAGCAAGAACTACAAACGGTTGTCTATAAATTGATGGGTGTTTTTCCTTGCACTTTTAATTTGGGGGAGATTTTGGCTTGGCTAAAATCCACTGTCATGTTTCAATGCTCTTTAACGGGTAAGACACTGGCATATAGATAGCACTAGAGTGAGTCGCCTTCCTTCTGAAGAAGAGCTAATTTTCAATAATAGCTGGTAAATCGCATATTCATGGCAGTATAACATTATAGACTCTCAGTGACAACAAGCAATAATGAATCAAATGGGCTGGCCATATAAAACACTAAGGGCCTCATGAGTGAAAACTGTCTAGGTGTAAGACTTATTTTGTTGCTTATAGCAATCAATCAGAGCTCTCCAGAGTAATCAGAGTAATTGCATTTTTTCTCTGCATGAAGCCCATAATAAAAGTTAATATCAATCAAGTGTTTGCCGAAAAAAAGCCTAAAAAATGTCAGCTAATATCACTACAAAAGACCTAGTAGTATAATGTTGTTATAGCCATAGAAAGTAGTAGAAGAGTGAAGAAATCAGGCGATACCTTTTTCAGGCTAACTGAGTAAATGTACTCCGTTAGCCTGAAAAAGGTATCGCCTGATTTCTTCACTCTTCTACAAAAGACCTAGAACAGCTATTTTAAATGAAAAAATTAAATAGTTATGACTTTTAAGGGAGAAGGAAAAAAGCTAAAAACTCTTCTGGCCCTTTGAGCAAGCACACCAACCACATCTCCATCAGTGAAAGGATTGAATTACAAATTTTGCTGTGTACAGTGACCTCTTTCCTCCAGGGAATGTTCACAGGTGGTAGGATGGATTTTTTTGTTGCTCTTTGTAGAAATTACAGGAAAACTGATGTCATTTTTGCGGAAAAAAAATATACAGAAAATGCAGCAAAAACTGTGACACAAACATCACTGGTCCAATTATTAGTGTATAGTATAATCGGTAAAAAAAAAATGAAGGACCCACATTAGCCTCAAGTTGGCCCTATGGGGACCTCTATTTTATTAAATCAGAATTTCATTATAAACGATTTTAAAAATGGCTTTCTAAACTGGATAATTCCAAGAATTTACCAAAAAATGGATTTTTTTTCCCCAGCTTCAGACTTTTATAAAGGTTGTGTCTTGAAGATGCAATGACAGAAACAGCAAATTAACCAGAGTGGCACTTTTTTTGTATAAAAGTCTGACCCTTTTTTCTGTCCTAATCTTATTAATCACCTAAGTTATTAACCCCTTTGCAATATCCGCCATATATGAATGGTAGAAGTCAAGAGGACATACACAGAGCAATAGGGCAAGTGGGAAAGAAAAGAGATATTTCTGATCCACTGAGATGCCATGGTCAATAAGCTGTTAGGGGGAGAGACCGAGGTCTGCCATCTTAGAACTATTGTGAACTGTATACGATTGGCTTTAATGTGTCTTTACAAACTATTTAACTTTTTTTTTCTCACACAGTGAGCGCTGTAAAAGAAAAGAAACGCGAGAATTGCTGTTTTCTTGGTCATACAAAGAAATTTATGCTGCTTACCCCTTACTCTTCAATCCACGGCTTGGAGTTCAGTTTTTGCAAGTCCTAGCTCGGTTTGGATGTAAGACAGATGACCCGCACGGAGAGCTGCCAGTCCCGGCTCAAATCCAATGCACAAACTCCCATGAAAATAGGATAATCCAGCGATATTCCATCCATACGTCTTTATTCACATACATATTACAAACAGGACAGCTGTGATCAAGGACCCGGAGTGGTCGGAAATGCGTTAGCGTAGCGTTTACGACGCAATCTTTTACACTGTCCTGTTTGTAATATCTATGTGAATAAAGACGTATGGATGGAATACCGCTGGATTATCCTATTTTCATGGGAGTTTGTGCATTTGTTTTCTTGGTCACCTTGTCTCCCCAAAAAATGTAATAAGAAGGGATCAAAAACTTGTTTGTACCCCAACATTGTTATTAAAAAATGACAACAGAAGATAATTTTTTTTAATTTTTATAAAAGCAGTAAAACGTAATAAATACTATTAAATTGGTATTACCAGAAATATACTGACCCACAGAATAATGTGAAGTCAACGTGAAATTTTAATTACATAGTGATTCCTGTAAAAAAATGTAATCCAAAAAGTAATAGCAAAATTGCACTTTCTTCTCTTCCACCCAGGGCTGCCATCAGTCATCTATTAACCGTTTCAGGGCCCCATACAGCGAAATCAAATGGGGCCCCCACCCATTACTAGTTCCTATTTTTTAACATATTAGTGGGCCCCTTTTTGATTAGAGCCCATGACAGGAGTACTGCCCTATTGGCACCCCTGGTTCCACCTCACAATTTTCTTTTGCATTATATGGTGCATCAAATAGTGACATAAAAAATACTGCTTTTACCACTAAAAGTAAATCATTATACAACTATATTAATGGAAAAATATAAAATGTATCAGACTGAGGGTAAACAGTAAGATCTGCTGTCCATAATCTCCCATTGGACATTGCCTAAACTAATTTTGAGTTTATTTAACTCCTTAACGACTGCCCACCGACTTTAGACGTCGGCTGGTGCGGGTCGTTCGTCTGCAGCGACGTCTTTAGACGTCGCTGCAGACACCGGAGTTTGCAGCGCCCGGCGCCGCAATTGCGCTGGAATTGGGGCTATATTACACAGCCCTGAACCCAGAGCATCCCCTGCAAGCACCGGGCAGCGTCGGAAACCTCCGCAACCCGGTGCTTTAACCCTTTGATTGCGGCGGTGCGTTACCGCAGCGCAATCAAAGGGTTCCCCTGCTCTGTTGGGTGATCGGATCACCCGGTGACCCGACAGAGCTTGGGGAACGGCTGCACAGTCAGCTCTGGGGACCTAGAGTGGCCCCAGAGCTGTCTGCGTATGAAGCCAGTGATTAGGACTCACTGTGTGCTGTCCCAATCACTGCCTGTGTCAGACTGACACAGATTAGAATGTATTAGCATATATGAATATGCTAATACATTACTAAGTGTAAAAAAAAAAAAAAAAAATGTTAAACAGTTCTCCCTTCATGGGAGTAAAAAAAGACGTAAAAAAAACCCATAAAAAGTGTAAAAAAAAGTGTAAAAAAATAAATAAAAAATATAAAAATAAATATTAATAAAAAATAATTGTGCATAAATTACACGCAAAAAAAAACTACACATATTAGGTATCCACACGACTGTAATAACCTGTAGAATTATTCTAACAAGTGTGAAATGTGAATGGTGTAAAAAAAAAAAAAAAAATTCTGCAATTATTTATAAGTGAACTTAAACTATTCCTCCATAAAGTACAACTTGTCTCGAATAAAACGAGGCCTCATACAACTGTGTCACTGAAAAAATATAAAAGTTACAACTGTTGAAACGCAAGGAGGCAAAAACTAAAAAAAATTTTCTGGTCATTAACTACTTTTCAGGCGTTCGGCTTAAGGGGTTAATTCATCAATCTAGAATATTATAAAATATTTATAAAAGACCCATAATAATTATAAAAGATAATTTTACAATATTACTGTCGGTCAATTAGGACAATTCAGAAGTAAAATTGTAAAACATACATACAAACTTTGTCTTCATTTTTTGCTGTTGTTCTTTTTCAGTAGAAAATCCAATTTTAATATAAAAGCAGAAATAACATTTAGTTACTTTCTTCATAAAGCATAAGAATGTGTACCGTTCTTGATCTTCATGCTGAATAACCTCCAGATGTAAAGAACATTACACTAGCACACTCTATTGGCAGCAATGTGTAGTTTGCTGATACATAGCCTGTTATATACAGGGGTTGATGGTACATTGTTGTCATTCTTTTGTGATTTAATATATATTATTGTATATTTGGTAATTTTTCATGAAGCTCCCTTTTTTATTGATCATTGAAAGGCAGATATGTGATAATAATGCCATGTAAAAGAAAATGCAATATTATTTCCTAACACAGGATGTCCCACTTACTGAAACCCAGAAAAATTGTCTGTAACTCCGAAACTAACAAACATATTTTAATGACATTTGGTCAAAGCTTACTTTACTTAAAGAGGTTGTCTTACCATGCAGCTTCACAGAGCCAAAAGCAACTTCAGATTCATGCATCCCTACTCTTCCTGGTCAGGCTGTGGGTGGTTCTATAACAGTGATTAGCATATTCACATCTCTTCTAATTACTCTAATATGAGAGCAGGATATGTTATCTATTGTGCAGAGAGCTTCTAGCTCAAAATAAACAAGTGACTAATCTCCTTTGTTAGAGATAGCAAACTCTGTTCTCGAGCTGCCGTCTGTCCTGTGGTGACATCACTCCCTGCTCTCAGACAAGAGAAAGAGAAGAGAGGAGAGAGCAGGTCAGTAACCTAGAGAAAGTGGTGTGCACTCAGAGCAGATAAAATCTCTCTTATCTTCTCAACAAAGCACGATAAACAAAGCAAAATATTTGGAAAAGGTCTTCATTTACCATTCCCTACATGTTGAAAGCTAATCTTTATAGTGAGACAACCCCTTTATTGAAAATTAGAAACCCTGATGCCATGTAACATTGAACACTACTTCACCTGACTGCTGCTGTCCACATGGTGACAATAAAGGATAGGAACAGCTAGCCATGTTTTGCTTCAATCATGTTTTCAGTAAAGCCTGTACTGCCCATACCCATCTATACTATGAATAAGTGTGTGTTCTTTGTGCACACTTACTGGAGAATGGGATCCATTAAAGGGGTTTTCCAGGATTATCGTTTTATTTGTTATAGAGCTCACAACATAATGAACTTTGTCATTGATACTCATTAAAAATTATCCACCTGTTCTGCTTTGAAAAAACAGGTAGAGTGCCCTTTACTCCTCTCCTACTTCCTGCATAGCATGTAAGGTTCATTGATCACATGGTCTCAATGGACGTTTTGTCATCACTCAGTGGGTGTGCTTTGAAGTCAGGTTCAGCTCAGAAACACTCCCCTGAAGTGGGCATGACCTGAGCAGAGAAAGATCATCAGTCACTATGTAAACAGAGGTGCTGACAGAAATCTAATGTATAAAGTTGGAGGGGGAGAGTGTTGTACATGTGGACACATACACACTTGCAGTTATAACTATTTGTACATTTTCTAAATAGACCTTTTCACCTGGTCAGAAGACTTGCATTGATTGATTGGCTGAATGTGTATTAGGACCTCTGAGATGATCCAGCAGCAGTCAGAAAAAAGTCTGCCTACTGCTCTTTATATAGTATTGGTACCAGAGTAAAGCATTTTGAGACACTGCCCTGACATCGCTGGGTGCAGGGATGATGCCACATCCCTTATAGCAGACACACAGCTTTCCTATGATCAAAAACTGATTGCTGTGGGGGATGTGACGTCACCCATCTTTTTTTGGATGCTAGATACGCTATCCAGTATACAGGAAAGCTGGGTGATGCCATATTCCCCACAACAATCAGAGTTACAATGATGGGATATCTGTGTACCTGCTGTGGGGAATGTACAACAAATACATGTACAAGTTATATATTTGAATATGTATTACATATATTATAGGATGAGGAAAGAATGTTAACCATGTTACAAACTGATGACTTGGTGACTGTACTACACACAGTGTGCTACAGACAAGCAGAAAGTGAACTGGAGCAGTAATGCAAGGGGCATGAGGTGTACATGTCTAAGAATGATTATATAAGGGTGTACATTGCAGGGCTGAACAGTGCTTGGGGGATTAGAGGGTGACTGAAGGGAAATCCTAGATTGTAATTACAATGGATTGTGGGATTTGTAGGAAAGAGATGCAGGGAACTACTGACCCTCCCACAAGCAGGAAGTTTCACTGCAAAATGTGGATCTTATGATAGATGAATAAAGAGGCAAAAGAATATAGAATATAGAATATCTCTACCTTTCAATATAAATGCTGTTTATAGTGTTCTATAAAATCATTAAACTCCCAGATAACCACTTTAAGTCCTGTCAAATTAAACCTGGGAAGAACCTGAATGTTAGGAAGCCACCAACAAACCTGTGTATTCAGAGATTGACATGAAACTAGAAACAACATGAATGTCATTGGACGTGCATGGTGGAGGCCAAAAATGTCAAGATGCAGAACGGTGAAAATAGATTGTTGGCTTCTGCAAGACAGTCTTTACATAAATGAACAGATGGAGACCTCCAAGAGTGCATGCGGAAGAGCTCTATAGAGACCTTTTCTTCATACATAGCAAGTGACTATTGTATTTAGATTTAAAGACCCAAATAGTAACTTAGTACTAAAGTACTAAGTACTAAATTTAAGTACTAAAGTACTAAATTTAAGGTCAACAATCCGAATATTCTTCTTGGTTTCCAGCCAAGGCATGGTTTCATTTATCAGGTTA
Organism: Phyllomedusa bahiana; assembly: GCA_025379985.1. Classification (NCBI taxonomy): domain Eukaryota; kingdom Metazoa; phylum Chordata; class Amphibia; order Anura; family Hylidae; genus Phyllomedusa; species Phyllomedusa bahiana. The sequence continues at coordinate 204,924 of JAODAL010000261.1, forward strand.
TGTAAATTCGCAAAATTTGCAGATGTGGACAGTTTAAAATCTTAACCCCTTAAACCCCAGGCCTGAAAAGTACTTAATGATCAGCATATTTTTTTTGTATTTTGCTCCTTGTGTTTCAACAGTCGTAACATTTTTATTTTTTCATTGAAACAGTTACATGAGGCCTTGTTTTATGCGGAAGAAGTTGTACTTTTTGGGGGCATAGTTTGAGTTCACATATAAATTACTGCAGAATCTTTCATCTTTTTTTTTATTTTTTATTTTTTTTTTTTACACCATCCCCATTTCACACTAAATAATTTATTAGATTGATTCCACAGGTTATTACGGTCATGTAGATACCTAAAATGTGTAGGGTTTTTTGTGTGTAATTTAGGCACAATAATTTTTTATTAAATATTTATTTTTATTTTATTATTTATTTAACTTTTTCTACACTTTATGTTCTTTTACTTTTTTTATAATCCCATGTAGAGATAACTAGTCTCCTTTTTTTTTTTTTCATTTAGTAAAGCTAATACATTAGACTCTGCGTCACTATGACACAGGCAGCAGTCAGGGCAGCACACAGTCTGCCCTAACTGCAGACTTGCTATAGAGCCAGCCCTGGGGCTATTCTATGTCCCCAGGGCTGACTGTACAGATGTTCCTCTGCTCCATCAGGTCACCAGGAGCCCTGATCACTCGACAGAGCGGGGGAATGCCCTTTGATTATGCCATGGTCATTAACCGTGGCAATCCAAGGGTCAAGTGCCGGGTATCAGAGGTTTCCTCTGCTTCCTGGAACTTGCAGAGACCGCTCTAGGAACAAGGCTGTTCAGTACAGCTCTGTTTCTAGTGCAGCTGCGACATTGGGAGCGGCAAAACCCCTCAATCTGCAGATTAAAGTCCTACAACGCCCGCAGTCAAAATACGGTGGGCAGTCATTAAGGGGTTAAGGAAATCCATGAGACCCTGCTTCATTCTGAAAAAAATTGGCATCTGTTGTATGAGATGATGGCATAGTTGGCCCCACCTTTTTTGACACTACTCTGACCACATGTTCTACACATTTGGTGCTAATTTCATCATCATTCAAATGATTTACAGTTATTTTCAACAAGATGGGGTGACCCGCCACACCTCCAGCGTAAGAATGACTGAGAAACAAACATTTTTTAGTGATCAAATCATTTGTAAGGGACTTTGCCACCACTGTCACCTGATTTGACCCTACTGTACTTTTTCTTTTAGAGCTTTGTGAGAGGGGTAGTTATACTGGAATAAGTCACAAACTATCCAGGAATTGAAAAAAAACATTGCGCAATAAATTGCTCAGTTAATCCTGGAAATGCTTACCAGAACGTTCAACAATACGGAGCACATGGTTCAGCTGTGTTTGACTCCAGAGGACATTTCCAGCACATGGTATTAGGGGTTCCTGGTTCTCGCTTAGTAAGGCATGTTTTAACCAAATTTCATTAAAATGTGTTCATTACCCTTGGAGTTATAGCAGATTTTTCCAGCCCTCCAGCGAATAGGACACCATGTATATTATTTATAATGATATTATTTGCCCTTTTTTAGATTTTAGAATACTGCTTAAACTACTAAAAATTCACCTTCACCAGCCCAGGGGCAAATGGGGGCCACTTTCAGCTCTTTGGATCAGGATTAGTGATACCACCATAACTAGTGACATAACCAGACCTGATATAAGTAACTAGTGACACTATAAATGCTTACCATGAATGGCACATTTTATTAATGCAAATGTATTTGTATATGTATATATGGTCAGATGCAACTTAGGCATACACACATTGTAGTATAATTAAAAGAGATCTAAGGAAGTTGTGGACTTTTGTCCAATGACATTTTTCAAAGCAGGATAAAAAGTTGCACAATTTAAATTGTGTTAAAGTCGACTCATGCCATTTGCATTGTTTAAAGGGGATCTGTCGCCATTTTTTTTTTTACTTATTAAAACAAGACCCTGATACATATCCTTTTGTTCTTTGCCATTTTTATTTTCTGATTGTAGATTCCTCAATTCAGTCGTCTAAATATGATTGCAGGGACAGCATTCTTGCTTGCACTGCTTGTAAGAGCAGTCAGATAGATACTTTACAGCAGCTTCATACACAACTCAGTCCCATTGACTTCTATAGGAGAGTTTTCTAGGCATACTCTGTGACCTGGGAAGAGGTCAGTGTACAGAGAGGGGGAGAGGGCAATCTGTGACTATCTTACAAATTATTCTATAGAAGATTACTTCTGAGGGGCAACATTTATCATGTCATACATGTAACAATGGCATAGCTCCATTGCCTCATTACCCCAGTGAACTCAGCACTGTAAAGCCTTAATATGTGTTCCCACTTTCATCTTTGTTTTCTATGTTCTATAATGGTTTTTGTATTTGCCAGCAGCTTTTGTAGTTGCATTACGCAGGGAATGAAGGGCCCCATACAATAAGGAGGCGAGGGGAGACCCTTAGGGCATGTCCCCACGGCACGGGTTTTCGGCCGGATTTTCAGCCGGTTTGCGGTTTTTCAGACAGACTGAAAAACCGGCCGTAAATGAGCACAATTGTGCTCTATGGAAAACCCGTGCAGCAGTCCCCACTGCACGGGTTTTCCGCCCGACGGCAAAACATTGAACATGTTCATTCTTCGGTCCGGTTTCCGGACGGAATATGAACAATTCAATGGGAGGGGGGTGGGCTGTTCTCTGCTCATCGCGGAGAAAAGCCGTACCCCCCGCGGGCGTGGGGACGGCCGCAAAACCGGACAAGTACCGGCCGGCAAACCAGCCGGTATTTGTCCACTGCCGTGGGGATGTGCCCTAAGTCCCAGGTAGGTTTTATTGTCTTTGCAATTGGCTGTGCGAGGCAGAGGCATTAAAGGGAATGTAGCAGCCCCTGTGTAGATCAGGCTGGACCAAGGTGGTCCCATCCATAAAGACAAAGGGATCATCCAACTCAGCAGCTCTGTTCCTTGTCCCCCAGCTACACTTGTTTTTTCCTTGCACTGGAATATTTTACATACCAGACTAAAACATGACTTTTAATATTTATCCATAAGAAGATTTTTTTTACCCAATTTAATCCTCAACATATTATAAAAACACACATATCCAGTGAAGGAAATAAATATTTGATCACTTGCTGATTTCGTAAGTTCACCCAGTGACAAGGACATGAAGGGGGACATATATGAAAACCGTCCTAGTCTAAGACTCTCTTCATTGAGCGCCCGTTTAATTTTTTCAGAGCACTATATGAAATTAAAGGGGAGCTCTGATTGGTTGCTATGGGCAACAAAGAAAGTCTTAGACCAAGACAGTTTTCATACATGAGGCCCGAACAGTCTATAATTTTAAGGGTAGGTTAATTTTACCATTGAGAGAAAAATCAAATTGTATAAATTATATAAATTTGCATTTTGCTGAGAGAAATAAGTATTTGATCTCCTACCAACCATTAAGGGGTGCTTTCACACAGCACAGATTTGGTGCAGTTTTAACTGTGCTCCAATTAAACTACCTTTATGACAAGCAAGCTTCTTTCACTTCTCTAAACTGTTTGGAAAGTGAGCAATCAGTTAATGTAATTGTGATCCACAAGACTTCAAACACAGTAATTGATTAGTTACCTGAAACCCCTTTCTGAACAATTTAGACAACTGAAAGAAGCTTGCTGGTAATAAAGGCAGTTTAATTGGAGCGCAGTTAAAACTGCACCAAAACTGCGCTGTGTGAAAGCACCCTAAGACTTCTGGTTCCTACAGACCAGTTAGATGTTCCTAATCAACTCATTACCTGCATTAACCCCTTAAGGACCTTGCGATTTTTTGTTGTTGACACGTTCGTTTTTCCCGCCTCGCCTTCCCAGAGCCATAACTTTTTTATTTTTCCACCTACATAGACCTATGAGGGCTTTTATTTTGCGGAAAGATGTACTTTCTAATGGTGTTATTCACTGTACTATAGAATATACTGAGAAACCGCACAAAAATTTCAAGTGGGACAAATTGTGAAAAAAAACGTACTTTCGCCATGTTGGCAGGTTTTTTGCTTTTACAGAGTTCAATCTTCGGTAAATATAATGTGTTATCTTTATTCTACAGGTTGATACGCATCCGCCAAAACCAAACATGTAGGTTTTTCGTTATGTTTTGGTACCGTAAAAAAATTCCATTCTCTATTTTTGAAATTTGCGCTGCGGCGTAATTTTGTGCAACCAATAACTTTTTTGTACTAACACCTATGGACATCAGTGAGGGTGCATGTTTTGTGGGCTGAAGTGTACTTTTTATTGCTAGCAGTTTGGTATGCATGCGACTTTTTTGATCACTTTTATTCCAATATTTATGTGACATGAAATGACAAAAAAAAACGCAATTTTGGCGTTTAGAATTTTTTTTCTTCTACGCCGTTCAGCGCACGGGATAAATGATGTTATATTTTCATAGATCGGACTTTTTTGGACACAGCAACACCAAATATGTGCAACTTTTTTTAATTTTATTGTTTTCATTTGTAAAATGGAGAAAGGGGGGTGATTAGAACTTTTAATACTTTTTTTTGTACTTTAAAACTTTATTTATTTTTTTACTTTAACATTGAGTCCCCCTAGGGTGCTGCACCACTAGGGGGTGCAATCGTTAATACAGCCTAATGCATTGCATAGACAATGCATTAGGCTGTACCAAGATGGCGGTTTGCCCACTTCCTGCCTGGGACTGGAAGTGGGACAAATGAGAACATGGCAGCGATGGAGGCCTTCACAAGGCTTCCTGCTGCCATGTCCAGGCATCGGATCCCCGCAGTTATCGCCGTGATGAACAGTGCGCGGCACCGTTTTTCATTCATTTAGACGCCGCGGCCATCTTTTCCGCAGCGTCTAAAGGGTTGAACAGTGCGGGCAGGCAGCGGGGCCCCCCCGCACTGTAACCGCTGGGAGTTATCTGTGATCAGCCGCTAACACCCGGCGACTGTGTGGCGAGGTCGCTGTCTTAAATAGTCACCTTTATAAAAGACTCCTGCTCACAGACTCAATCAGTCAGACTCTAACCTCTACAACATAGGCAAGATCAAAGAGCTTTCTAAAGATGTCAGGGACAAGATCATAGACCTACACAAATCTGGAATGGGCTACAAAACCATAAGTAAGATGTTGGGTGAGAAGGAGACAACTGTTGGTGCAATAGTAAGAAAATGGAAGAAATACAAAATGACTGTCAATCAACATTGATATGGGGCAGCATGCAAAATCTCACCTCCTGGGGTATTCTTGATCATGAGGAAGGTGAGAGATCAGCCTAAAACTACACGGGGGGAACTTGTTAATGATCTCAATGCAGCTGGGGCCACAGTCACCAAGAAAACCATTGGTAACACATTATATGGTTTAAAATCCTGGAGTGCCCACAAGGTTCCCCTGCTCAAGAAGGCACATGTGCAGGCCCGTCTGAAGTCTGCCAGTGAACACCTGGATGATTCTGTGAGTGATTGGGAGAAGGTGCTGTGGTCAGATGAGACAAAAATTGAGCTCTTTGGCATTAACTCAACTCATCGTGTTTGGAGGAAGAGAACTGCTGTCTATGGCCCAAAGAACACTGTCCCCACTGTCAAGCATGGAGGTGGAAACATTATGTTTTGGGGGTTTTTCTCTGCTAAGGGCACAGAACTACTTCACTGCAATAATAGGATAATGGATGGAGTCATGTACCATAAAATCCTGAGTGACAACCTCTTTCCCTCCGCCAGGACGTTAGAAATGGGTCGTTGCTAGGTCTACCAGCAACATAATGACCCAAAACATACAGCCAAGGCAACAAAGGATTGGCTCAAGCCAGTCTCCAGACCTTAATCCCATAGAAAACTTATGGAGAGAGTTGAAGCTCTGAGTTGCCAAGCGACAGACTCAAAATCTTAATGATTTAGAGATGATCTGCAAAGAGGAGTGAACTCCTCCTGACATGTGCAAACTTCATCATCAACTACAAAAAACGTCTGACTGCTTTGCGTGCCAATAAGGTTTTTGCCACTAAGTATTAATTCTTGTTTGCCAGCAGGATCAAATACTTATTTCTCACTGCAAAATGCAAATAAATTTACTGTATATCATTTATACAATGTGATTTTCTGGATTTTATTTTGGATATTCTCTCTCTCAATGTTAAAATTCACCTACCTTTAAAATTATAGACTGTTCATGTCTTTGTCAGTGGACAAACTTACACAATCAGCAAGGGATCAAATACTTATCAATGATATTATGTTTTTTTTCTGACACCAGCGCTAAGTTCATTCTGTTTTTTGCTATATGTGTTCCAGAGCATACACTACATCTTGAAATCCCGCAATAGGTCACGGTGTAGTCTTGCAGATTACATTTCTTTTTTAGGAACTATTTTAATATATAATTTGTTTCTTACTATTCATTTTATTCTTTCGTGTTTTTAACTGTGTGTAACCATGTATAACGCCTTTATTCTTTTACGGTTGTTGTTTTTTGGAGTTTTTTTGTAAATAACAATGCAAATTTAATTGTAAATGGTAGAGCCTCATTTTCAAAATATTTCAAACACATACCACCAAGCTTGTTGTATATATAGCCTCACTTTCTGGATTGTATACATGACTGATGAGGCCAACCAGTGTGCGGGTGAAGCGCATTGCATTGGTATTGCTTTTATGCTAAATAAATCTCTCATAATCTGGAAAAATGAATTCTTAAGTGATTATTTCTATTTTTATAATGCTATTTTATTTCATTTTTAATATTGCGGCCACTCGCTGTTATCTATATTTTGGTCTAAGCGCTACTAGTTCCCTTTTGTCCTTTTATAGCCATTTTACTGGATTATATCGCCATTATACTTCCGGTGGATTACAGAACGTGTGAGGGGTTATATGATATAGGAGAGAAGCTGAGCTCTGTGATATATAGGATTATATGGAAGAGGAGAGAAGCTGAGCTCTGTGATATATAGGGTTATATGATAGAGGAGAGAAACAGCTCTGTGATATATAGGGTTATAAGATAGAGGAGAGAAGCTGAGCTCTGTGATATATAGGGTTATATGATAGAGAAAGAGGAGCTGAGCCCTGTGATATATAGGATTATATCATAGAAGGAGAGAAACTGAGCTCTGTGATATATAGAGTTAAATGATAAAGGAAAGGTGCTGTGCTCTGTGATATATAGGGTTATATGGAAGAGGAGAGAAGCGGAGCTCTGTGATATATTGGGTTATATGATGGAGGAGAGAAGCTGAGCTCTGTGATATATAAGGTTAAATGATAGAGGAGCAGGCTCGGACTGGCCCATAGGGGAATCCCCCGGTGGGCCCCTGAGCATAGTAGACCTGGAGTTGTTTTTTAACTGCATATACAGCCTCAAAATAGGCAAACAAGGAGAGAAATAGAGGCAAAAAGCAAGAGGCAGAACATAGGAGGCATGTAGAGTCTTTTGCATTTGCTGCAGGGTTTGCCCCAAAAATAACTCCACCTGTGGGTCCCAAACCAGCTCTACTGGTGGGCCCCTAGAATCAACTCCACCTGTGGGCCCTAGGCACCCCAGTCCGACACTGTAGAGGAGAGAAGTTGAGCTCTGTGATATATAGGGTTATATGATAGAGGATAGAAGCGGAGCGCTGCAATATATAGGGTTATATGATAGAGGAGAGAAGCTGAGCTCTGTGATTTATAGGGTTATAAGATAGAGGAGAGAAGCTGAGCTCTGTGATATATGGGGTTATATGATAGATGGGGAGGCTGAGCCTGTGATATATAGGGTTATATGATAGAGGAGAGGAGCTGAGCTCTGTGATATATAAGTTATATGAAGAGTAAGGAGATGACTCTGTGATATATAGGGTTAAATGATGGGAGGGAGAGAACTGAGCCTGTGATATATGGGGTTTATAAGATAGAGGAAGGACTGAGCTCTGTGATATATGGGGTTTTGATGAAGAGGTAGAGGAGATGAGCTCTGTGATATATAGGGTTATATGATAGAGGAGAGAAGCTGAACTCTGGGATATATAGGGTTATATGATAGAGGAGAGATGCTGAGCTGTGTGGGAGGGGTCACCAGGACTCCTATTGTCTCTTAGGTTTGCCGGCCGGTATTTGTCCGGTTTTGCAGCTGTCTCCACGGCCGCGGGGCGGGGGAGGGGGGGCTTTTCTCCAAAATGAGCGGAGAACTGCCCTCCCCCCTCCCATTGAGTTGTTCATATTCCGTCCGGAAACCGGACGGAAGAATAAACATGTTCAATGTTTTGCCGCCAGAAAACGAGGCAGTGGGGTTGTCCAGAGAGCACCATTGTGCTCATTTTCTTGCCGGTTTTTCGGGCGGTCTTAAAAACCGCAAACCGGCTGAAAAACCGGCTGAAAACCCGTGCTGTGGGGACATGCCCTAATGAGAAACCTTACTCCTGTTGGGCTAACTTTTAGACAGTGATAGAAATTGTGCCCTTGTGTCTGGTAATGCATGTCAGCCTTATTCAAGTGAATGGAGATGAATTGCAATACCAAGAAAAGCCCATGGACGTGAGTGGCACTGTTCTTGGAAGAAAGAAGCCACGTTCTTCTAGTTCTATACAACCACTTTAACACTACCTACATCACAGTCAGATGATCTGTTCCTCTACGTGGCATTTTAGATGAACAAGAGAATTTGATCAACGTATAATATAATATTTTCCCGGCCAATGTTTCCCCTCTCCATTGTGCTGTGATCAGGTCCTTTTGATCTAAGAAGCTGTAGGACTAGATACAGTAAATTTGTAAGAACTTAAGTTATCAAACCCTTTTTCTGCACACCCTGTAACTGCAGCCGTGTAATAACTCACACAGTCATTTCCTGTAAAGACTAAACCTACAAGACAGCTTGTTAAAGCACAGAGCAGGTGCTTCTCTCTTAGGAAGTGAAAGCCCAATGTCAAGTAATTTACAATATGTGACCATCACACACCATATGCGTTTGCTATGACTGATCCCAGCAAGATTTCATCCAGGGCAGGGCAAGCAATGAGGTATATCATGACAGCTGAGCACAATGCAGCGCATTCCACCTATCAAACCTACTGCACATAGACATTCCTGAGCGTAATCTCCAGGGAAAAGCCATACTTCAAGTGTGAACATTCCTCATGTCACAGGTGATTAACCCCTCCAGAGTCAGGCCCTCTGTGCGCAACAGGTTACACACCACTGGGACTGGCCTGATGTTGCTTCTTTATGCGTTTTAGCCATATTGTGGATAGAAGATAATCATGTATCAAATAATGCAGATAGGTATAAAATTATACAACGGTAGTAATAGCGTTACTATAGAAATAAATTCCTCACAGGAACTCAGTCACACATCAAATGAAGTGATCTGTTTTTACAATTTATCTTTTTCTTAACTTGCTGACCAGCAGGGGGTGGGGGTAGGGTGGACATTCCCCAAATGTCTGATATGCCTGTTATCTCTGCAATCAATTCTCAAATTGATGTCAGTCTGCTCATACATATTGGATTGATATTGATAAATCACCATAGATATTGGATTGACTAGTACCTATAAAGAGTCCTTTTATGTTTTATTTATGTGTTATGTTTTATGCAACCACATAAATCAGCTCACCTGATTCAATGTGTATTCCGACTAGAGGAGGCGCAGAGGGATTGAACTAGTTCCCGGGCTTAAGCACAATTGTAAAGTAGATTCTAGCTTCCAAACCAGTGGGTACATTAAAATTCAATTACTTCTTCATTTTCCACATGTTAAAAGCATATCTAGGTTATACATTTGCACATTTAGGACAGGCAATAAGTACCAACCCGCTGACGCATTTCAGACATTTCATCCTCAGTCATATCTATGACTGAGGATGAAATGTCTGAAATGCGTCAGCATGATGGCAACAACTGTCTGTCCGGAATGTACAAATCTTCGACTAAGGATTAAGGGCCACATGTATGAAAACTGTCTAGGTGTAAAACTTTCTTTGTTGCCGATAGCAACCAGAGTGCCCTTTTTATTTCTTATAGTGCTTTGGAAAAATGAGAGGGGCACTCTGATTGGTTGCTATGGATAACAAAGTGAGTTTTAGACCTAGACCGTTTTCATACATGTGGCCCTAAATGTCTGAAAGGCATCGTGGGATGGTATCAAATGTCCATCCTAAATATGCAAGTCCTTCACCTGGATATGCTTTTAAAATGTGTAAAATAAAGAAGTTACATTTTAACGTAAACACATTAAATTACAGTACAGTGACACTGATTAGAGGGGTCAAGTCCTGGGGAGGGAGGGCAATGGGAATATGGACAAAAATAAAAAACGAGCATACTGTATTTTGAGAAAATAACTAACCCAAAAAACAGGAACATATTCTTTCTTTCAGAAATTTTTGTGGCTCATCTGATAAGCATTGTGGCTTATCCAAACTTGGGTGTGGCACTGTGGAAAATCGGGGATAGACTAAATGTGTGCTAAAATTGTGCCACAAGCACAACAACATTATGGTATAGAATTTTGCGGCAAAGTAAGACAGCTACTAGTTGATCTAAGATAGTTAGACTGTGGGTATGTTCACATTGCGTTTTTGGATACGATTGCGGGTCTGTGTATAGTTTATTTTAGGGCTCATGATGTGTCTTTCGGACCAAGAATTGACATGTCAATTCTTGGAACGGATCCGAAAGATGCAATCAGACACTCGTCTGAACACCGATGCGTGTTTCAAATTAAAAGCAATGTAAAATCACATTGCTATTTGTTAGCTGCGTGTTTGGGTCCGTTTGGGGTCCAACAGATGGATCCAAACCCGCAGCTAAAAGCATATGTTACATGGAGTAAAACACGGCGTGTGAACATAACCTAAAGATGCGCCAAATTTATTAAACAGCATGAGCGACCGTGATAAATTTGGCGTATCCTTAGACTGCCTGTCTAAGTTTACACTGTCTAACTTTTAGACAGGAATATTAAATGTGCCCAAATGTTTTTCTATAAAAACGCTTTGCATGAAACCATCCTTCTGTGTATAGACAAGGTAATTTTAAAAGGGTCTTCCAGTTAATTTCTAGCACTCTAATAAAATAAAAAATTATAAAGCCACCTCACCAGTCCACTGTTCCAGGCCTGAGATTTCCGGCAGTGTCTCCCCAATCTTATGTTCACACCCGGCTGCTGCAGTTAACTTCTGACTGCTGAGTAGTCACGACTCACGTACCATTGCATGACATCATTGTTCAAAAGTGAGTGGTGGGAAGACCCAACCAAGAGCATTGAAACGGCAGTAAGTGGCGAGGTGAGGATATATATATATATATATATATTTTTTTTTTGAATAGCTGTATCTTAAAGGGTTTGTCCACTGTGTAAGAAAAACTAATAGGAGCCCCGTGAAAATAAAAGAGCCTACAGTCACCACCTCCAATCCCAGGTTCCGGCTCTGCATCTATCTGTTTTTCTGTTTTCTTTCTTGCAGTTCTGAACAGGGAATATCATTGTTGCAGCCGCTGATTGACTGCAGTTATCATGTGCCTCTAAATTACACTGAACAGCTTAAAACGTGAATGTAAGAGGCACAGGACCACTGTAGCCAATCAGCAATGACATTTTCCGGTCGAAAGTACAAGAAAGAAAACAGAAAACCAGGGAGATCCAGCGTTGGAGCCTGGAATTGGTGGAAGGTGAGAATAGTTTTTTTTAATTTGTTTTAATGAGGCTCCAGGAGCTACCTATAAGTTTTTCTTGCAAAGTGGACAACCCCTTTAAATTTATCACATAAAAAGACCTGAACAAAGACTTTAAAAGAGCGAATTTAACAAATACTATTAGTACATTTATTCTATTCTTGAATAGGAATTCATATACTTTGAGTTTATAAGGCTGCAGTTTTGATGCCTTTTGAATTTAGGTTGCTCTAATTTTGACATTTTAAGGCTGTTTTCCACCAACTGACATCAATGGAGAAAGATGTTTTATTCATGCCATTAAAACTCCATAATTATTATTACTATTGTGAGACCGAACCAACACTTTTCTGTAATTTCAGCCTAAAATGAAGCACTGCAACCAACCAAAAAAGGTCAAAATAAACATCTGTCAGTGAAGAAGTTAATGTCAGATTGCATACAAAATGCTAGAGGAGCTGAGACTACAAATCTGTCAGATGTGTAGACTGGGAATCTTAGAAGAGAGGGTTTCGGCAACAACAAAGTCCCTTTCTTTGTGCTCACTGTACTACTGGGGATTAGAATGGGGTCAGTATCCCATGACAGCACCTGCACAGTTATAAGCTAATATCCTGCATTAATCATATTCCATCTGAGTTTTAAAAGCAAATAAATAGTTGTACATGTCCTTTGACCCTTGCTACAGAGAAGCCTGCACTTTATCTTCATGGCAAGCTAATCTTTCTCTCTGCAAGACAAAAAATATGATCAAGCATCCTGACCCTGCAGCTGAAGTAAGACGGCCGGGTCTAGCAATAAAATGTGTATTTCCAGAGGAGAAGGAGCAGTGAGTGCGGCTGACAATCACTGGTCAGGTTCAATTAGATACAGAAATAAGCATGTTTGATGCATAAGATGTTGCACAGGAATCCTACTGTTTTCAACAGGATTATGTCCCTAAAGTCCCATCTAGAGTTGATCGATTAATTGAGATCAGCAAAAATCGAGATCGAGACGGGCTTCTCGATCGCAATTGATCCGATTTTCCGGTAAAATCGGGTAATAATCGCGATCGCGCCATTTTCATCTTGCATTGACTTTTATGGGAATCGATACTCAAATCGAGTTTCTATACTCTCTAGTCCCATGATTGCACAATGAAAGTAGTTGTGCTACAGATTTGGGTATGGCCGTTTTGGCTTGATCTGAATTTTGTCAATGTCAGGAAAACTGTGTAACCGTGAAAAAGAAAGTATATCGTTTATTGATCGCATACAGTTTTCCTTTTTTTTGGAAAATGACTGGCGATAGCTGGTGCAATTTTCCTGCCATTGCCGGCAACGTTCGGATCAGGCCATATTTTCCCTCCCAAATCCAAAATTCAGCCCTAATAAAAAGTTATGTAACAATATTCAAGTATTTTGGATTTCAAATACTAAAGATCTCTGCATCTGTTGGTGGCTGGAAACACAATACAATCGAATTGCAAAGCTTTTAAACACATAAAGGGAGTCTTCTGTCAGAAAGGAACATGCTTGTTAAAGAGAACCTGTCACATAGATTATGCCCCCCTTGCTGAGGACAGCACAGGCTAGTGTCAGACCTGCTGTTTCCAGCGCTGTGTCCCTTATTCTGTAAGATGCAGCAGTTTTAGAGCATTTACCCCTCAAATCTTATTCATGAGTAGGTGTTAGCTCCACCCACCAAAGGCTAGCTCCGCCCACTAAGTTATTCACATGTTTCTACCTATTCAAAGTAATAGGTTTATCAGTTGAGGTGGGCGGGGCTAGCCTCAGGTGGGCAGGGTTTGAAAAAAACTGACACACTGAAGGACTCTTCGAATGACTCTTCTGGCTGAAAACTGCAGATTTGAGCATTAAATACATGAAAACTACAGCATCTTACAGAATAAGGGACACAGTGCTGGAAACAGCAGGTCTGACACTACCTTGTTCTGTCCTCAGCCAGGGGGGGCAAAAACTATGTGACAAGTTCTCTTTAAAACAATATTTCTGGAAAAGTTATTTTTTAGAATTTTGGCAGTTTTTTTTATATTAGAAGCCTTATGCAATTAAAAATTACATATAAGGTATTGCCTTTCTTTAGCTGTGATAATAAAGAGATAAAACCCACGAATGGTTGTGCAGACTAACCTCAGTTTACTGCAGCTGCTTCTTGTATGTATATAGTCTCATTACAATTAGTAAGTAGCATTATGATCTCTCTATTGTTCTCTGGACAGGCCTATATAGAGATAAGACTAGATCAGGGCAAGGGCAATGACAAGAGCAATACATTAAAATGGGAAAAAATGTTGATGTAGTATTCCTTAAAACAAATTGCTAGGGTTGTACAGGGCAGGACTGTGCTAAAATAATAAGATAACTGGTGCTCATCTTTCCCATTGCCATCCTTCCAGCACCACAAAAGCTCTGGTATTTCCAATGGGTCATCAGTAATGAAGCTGGGAGACCCATAGGGAACACCTGAGCTCTTGTAGTGCTAGAACAGTCACCGGGGAACAGGGGAGTAGGACCGTCACAGCCCATACAGAAATGTTTTTTTTCAAATCTCAGAAAACCCCTTTAACTGAGCTCTGTAGACAGTTGGGGGGAGAGGGTTATCCATGTAATGTTAACAATATTTTCATTCACTAAAAGCAAGAAGACATATGCTAAATAAATAAGTGAAAAAAGTGCAAAGCTTGAAAGAAATTTGCTCAACTTTATAACATGAAATGAGCAAGCTTTTTAATCATTGCAGCAGCAGCACCATACTTATTACTATGAACCCCAAAATTCTATCCGGTAAGTCTATTCAGTCGCTGCCAATTGTTTGTATAGCGCTAACATTCTGCAGCGCTGTACAAAGACTGTATGTGCTCAAACCAATCCCTGACCTCAATAAGTGTTTAAAACACTGGGGTATCAACAGCAAACCTACACCAACATGCGGAGGACACACAAACTCCATATACCTGCTTCTGCCAAACAGTCTTGACCTGTGGGCTTTGGATCCTAGGACGGCAGTGCTTTGAGCATTTTGAGCAGCAGAGGCATAACTGGAAGCTTTTAGGCCCAAAAATAAAATTTACTGCAATAACTCCTTTTACGGGAAACATCATAATGTGATATTGAAACAGATATTACTTTTACATGCTTAAAGGGGTTGTTTCGTTTTTATTTTAAAGATCTTGCAAAAACAAGTCACTTTGCAATATATGTCCATTAACAGTGTCCTACCTATTCCTAGATATCCCCTCTTGCATGGGCTGCATCAGCTCCTCAGGTCGCTATAGCTACAGACCTGTTTGATCTCTCCTGATCATAGCACTGGTTGCTATAACTACAGACCTGGCTTCTACTGCAACCTAGTGGAAGCCAGTAATCAAGCCTCTGAATTCAAAATGAAACAAAGAAAACAGGACTGAGGTAAGATGAATCAATGTAGTGAGACAACCCCTTTAAAGAAAAAAAAAATCTATAAATCCAACTTGGTTCACATCTGTTTCAGAGGTTCCATTCAGAGCCTTCATCAAAAATCATGAAAAAATAGCGCAGCATGTTTCCATTAAAATGAGGGACACCATGATGGAAATGTTCGTGTTACATGTGAAGGGTCCAAGACACAACCTCTATGGTGAAGGCTCTATATATATCCTCCGACGCAAATGTGCACATTCAGGGCGACGTGTCGGATTTGAGCTGGGCCATTTTTGGGTGTATTTTGTACCAAAGAACTGTCGTAGCCCTATTCTATATATGTATGAACAGGCGTACACCAAAACTAGGTGCAGTTTGCCCCAGGCATGACACGTTTGAGTGTGCCTAATATATGCGCCTCAGATATGCTAGCTATGCAAGGCATACCACATGCCAGATTTATGAACCCACATAAGAGAGGTTCAGGCGCACTATATACTCATTTAATGCACCTTAAAACTGGCATGGGGGCGCCTCTTTTAAAACATGTTGCCCCCACTATGTAAATAATGTGCTGTCAGACTGTGCAACGTGTTGTCCGATATTGAAAATCTTCAATCCAGCACACACTATGCAATTGTCTCTTGTGTGTCACAACGTGCGACTGCCTGATGACCAAACAATACAATATTAGGGCTGTCAGAGAGTACGCAAGACATTCTATGTTTTCCCATGCATTAAACACATACCAGAGAGAAACATTTAGTAACAATTTTGCTATGTAAATGGTGTCCTACAGAGCATGACCAGCCCAGATTTAATAACCATATGGTAAAATGTCCGTAAAATGATTTCAGACCTTTGGCAACTTAAATATTGTATTTGTAAATTTCATCAATATGAATTGCAATCTCCCTTTTGTCCAGAAGGGGGAGCTACAGCCCACACTACAGAGTCAGTTACATTAATAATAGGCCTTCAAAACAAATTGAAACAAAAGAAAATCTAAAGGATGATTTCCTGAACAGAGTAAATATACAGACGATCCTTTTAATATAAAGGGCAGGTATTAAAAAATAATATGGCCCATATAAAATAAGTCAAATCACTGCAGTCAGCAGAATAGTTTTAGTTATATTAGTGACTAAAATAAGGTTTCTACACAACTCTGTGTAAAAAAAAAGTACATCCTAAAAGTATAAAGCCCCAGCAGTCCATAAAGCAGAACTCACAGGCTTCCTTTTTCATTCCTGGGAGCACTTATACAGTTTTTTATGGAAAAAAAAAAGAATCAAACCAGACAACTACTGTGTATGTATATATATATATATATATAAATATATATATAATATATATATATATATATATATATATATATATATATATCCTCAAACTCTGCGACTTTCTCTCTGCCTTCAGAGCATACTTGATAAGACTCCCAAAGTGTCCATAAAAGGGGGAAGCTCAAAAGCCATGCTCATACCATCCACAGCAGTAGCCGACGAACCATAATGTTTACCAGGGGGGCTCCCAATGCTGCAGCTGGCAATGGACCTGCCTATAATCCCAGATGTTTAACCCCAAAATGTTCCAGTTACCAAAGGCACTGATACTGGAACGTAAAAGAGGCAGGGGGTTCCTTCTGTCAACCATTGGCACCCCTGCAATGCAATCATGATAGTTGCCATGTCAGCTGGAGGTCCAATAATGGCCTCTAGGTCTGTCACGTACAGAAGTCTATATGGCCCTGCCCAGAAATAGAGTGTGACAGACAGCCTGTCAAAAGTGTAATAAATAGCAACCCAGTAATGTATCCCCAGGTATAATAAAAGAAAAGCAATAATAATAAAAATAATTTGAAAAAAGAACAATGTCTTTTTATAAAGTTTCCTATGAGTTTATATAGACATTTTACATCTGAGAGACTGTTCAATGAATATTTTTGTAAATACTTATGTATTATACTGTATTGCCCTGCATATGTTTAATGCTCTTGTTTTATTGCAGGTGCTGTAAGATGGTGTACTGCCGTGCCCTGCCGAGCCCCCCAGTAAATTTTGCAGGGCTGGAACAGGGAAAAGCTCAGGGATGCCACCAATAATGAGAATTGTGTTTCACCCTGGCACAGATCCCATGTGTTTTTAAAAAAAAAAAAAAAAAAAAAACTTAGAAATCAGTTGAAAAAGATATAATCAGGGCGTGTCCATCCCCAAGTGCCTTTTTTTTCGGTCTTTTTTTTGCCCAAAAACACTTTTGAGCCATTTTCTCGGTAATGAACTTTCATACAAAATATTTGGCCTTATACGCCGGGCACAACCATTGAAATTGCGCCTAAAAAGACGCTTTACAATACAGCAATGACACCTGTCCCCCTAATGGAAATTTTCATTTTTTGGCCTTACATCACGGTAAAAAAAATTTCCTTTCACTTCCGGGGGTTTACCTTTTATTGCCCCGTTTGAAGGCCCGGGTTTTTTTTTAAAAGGGGTTCCGGAAAAAAAACTTTTTTGGGGGGGGGGTTTTAAAAAGTTTGGGGGGGGTTTTTTTCTTGTGGGGGGGTTTGGGGGCGGTTTTGGGCGAAAAAAAAAAAAAAACCCCCCCTTCCCGGGGTTGAAAGTTTATTATTGCTTTTTTTGGGCCCCCCGGGTTGATCACTCCCTACTGCACACATTCCTTTTTTCCCCTTTTACGGATTTCTCAATCTACTCTTATTTCACCAACTGAACATTTAGAGGGACGTGTATGAACGGGGCTGCGCCACTCTTCCAAACTGATGACAACAGCGCTGCCTTTTTGCTTTTTATCACTTCTCAAGGCTTCTCCTCTCAGCATGGTAGCACACTGGTGTCATGGTTTTCTTCTGTTTAAACTGAAAGAACAGCTGCCAGCTGCTGTGTAAAGTGTAAGGGCTCAATAAGTGCAGGTGTGCGGGTGATGCTGGAGGAGGCCTACCCATGGTGGTGTTCTGAGAGCTGTGATGTGTCCAGTGGGAGGAGTAAAGCAGAGAAAACAGTTGATGAGGTCTTGAAGGCTTTACTCACGACCTTGAATGTAAAGTTCTGACTACTTTCCCCACTCTTCCTGGCTGTATCTATCAGTATGAATGTAGCAGAGGTTAAATTAACCATGAATATCATGAGATTTCCTGTTGTTTTCTGATCTAATCACATCAAAAGCCATTTATATCACGGTGTGTTATCTGACAAGTTTAACTTCTCTACATCTGTAGATATCTTTAGCCAGCTGTAATTTCTGGTCCACTAGCAGCTTCTGGACAGATGATCTCTAGTAGCTGGAACTCTAAGGGCTTGTCCCAACGGCATAGAGCAAATACCAGGTGGATTATCCGCTGTTTGCGGCGAAAAGTCCTCCTTCGCATAGACTTGTTCATATTCCGCCCGAAAACCGTGCAGTGGGGACCGCTGCACGCGTTTTCCATAGAGGTCCATTGTAAAGTTTGATAGACGGTTTACAGACTGTTTTCAAAACCGTCTGTAAAACCGTCCAAAAACCCTTGTCGTGGGGACATGCCCTAACAACTGACTACTACAAGCTTCATCTCTGAACTTAACTACCTGTGGCAAGATGGCAAGCCTAGGAACCCTGATTGATTCCTGATTGGCTGAAGATGTAATACTATCACTTAATGCACCTGTACCCAAAAGTGCAATAATGTGTGTGTGTGTATATAATTTTATTTAAATTTTTTTATAGATATATAGTACATATATATATATTCTAAATATATATAAATATATAAATATATATAAATATATATATATATAAATATATAGAATATATATATATGTATATATATATATATATATATAATATATATATATATATATATATATACTATATATATATTATATATATATATATATATAAATATATATAAAGTCACATAATATTGCACTTAATGCAAGACATACACAGGCACTGCTACTATACCATACTACTGGAACAGTGTTTTACAAAATAACTAGGACACTTCAACAAAAAACTTTATTTTATCTTGGTCAGGAGATAATAGAGGTTTTATCTGCTCTGAGTGCACACAGGTTTCTATGGTTACCTGTCTATATCTGCCTACCTGGTTGGACAGAGCAGGGAGTGATGTCGGAGCTCACACAGATAATTTGTCATGTAATATGCTGAATCATTTGGATTGTGCCCAATGTTCCAGTCTTTCATCATTCCAGAAAAAGTCTTCACCTAAGCCTAAAACCTTTACTGTAGCTTTGATCTAAACGCAACCAGTAAAAATATAATATCATTGAATAAGTACAAAAACTTTAAAAAAGTTGTTCCTTACAGTACTTATGATGTCAAATTCGGACAAATTCTTGCCTGCCTGTTGTTTTCTATAATATCACTATCACATTGTTATAACACACAGAAATAGTCTGTACCTTTGGAAGAGTAGAGAGCATAAGAAGTGACTCTGGATTCGGATCCAGTGCCTCTTCTGTCCATCTTAATGTTACAGTGATTTGACATGTAATTTAGCTTCAGCTGGGATTTTTACCAATATTCATGTCTAACGTGTTACCAAATGGAGAAGTGAAGAAAGGTCATAGAAAGAGCTAAAAATAAATAGAAGAAGTAGAAGAAGAGGAAAGGTGTTATATGTTCTGCTTCTAAATGCCGCACAGAAATATAATTACATTCTCATCCTCCTTTCACATCAATTGGTAATGATTCTATATTTAGACTCCAACGTTGAGAGTTTTTGAAGTAAAATGGTTGGTTATGCAATATACAAGCCTGTGAATAGGTGGAGAAACCTGGATTCATTAGTTGTAAGAACGCACTTGAAAAGCACAAGAAAATAAAAGTCTATTGTGAGCGATAAATACATCCTGCACTAAAAAACAAATACAATGCTAATAATGGGGCACATTGATTTATAATGCTGAAAATAAAGCAGATCTGTCATCACAATATGGTGTCCTATTTAAGAGTAGCACATTATAATGACAGATCTGCTAGGCTATTATACCAAATGGCACAAAAAACGTACATACAGATCCACAGCGACCATCAATCACTGGTTGGAGGCGGGGAAGAGAGGTTGAAAGAATACAGAAGACTTATAACAGAGTCTGCTGTATTCCTGGTGACTATTATACAAACAGATCATCAGTTTTTTGTTTGGTAAAATAGCCTAGTATACTTGGCACTATCAAATGCTGCTACTTAATATCTTGGCATATTGGGCCACATGTATGAAAACTGTTTATAAGTCTAAAACTCCGACTCTTTTGCCATTGTAACCTATGGGCAAAAAAGTGAGTTTTAGACCTAAACAGGTTCATACATGTGGCCCATTGTGATGAAAGATCTGTTTGTAGAATAAAAACTTTATGTTTACCAAGAAACACCTTAAAGTATGAACATGCACTATACCACCTTAAACCTTTTTATGTTCCATTTTTACATAAGTAATAAGAAATTTCAACTACTGTCTTTTAGACAATGTTCAGATGTTGTACCCATCCGCCCCACCCCCTCCCCCCCCCAAAAAAAAAAAAAAAAACATTGTGTCCCAGGTAAAACCCTTGGATTTCTGATGCAGATTTCAATTTTATAAGCACCAGATCTCACTACAGCAATAGGCACGTACCAACCCCGATGTTTGCCTCTACAAAAAAATGTATTTGCTTAAAGGGGTTATATAATTTCATTAAATGTCCTTCATAATAAGGGACATGAAAACAAGCAACGGAGCAATTTGATGTCATTTGCAAAGCTGTCCCTTGTTTTCACTGTCTCCCTTATCTTCGTTTTGTGTAAACATTGTTTCCCTCAGTGCCATTCGGGATCCCCCCTCCTTCATTTTATTGCTGCCGCTCTACATAATTTACATTCTGTATCAGGGGGGCCCCCGTGTCTTATTGACCAGAACTCAGAGTCTTTCCTGCCTCTCGTCACTCAGAATAAGGGGCCGGCAACCAATTTCCCTCTATACAGTTCACCACTCCTCATAAACTGCAGCTGCTTTCTACAATCAAAAACACAGAATTGTTGTCTAATGCTCCTGTGTGTAAGGGGCCGGCAACAATTTCACTCTGTACAGCTAGCAGCTCCCTCATGTGACACAGGCAGCTGCTTCTACAATCAGAAAACAGCCAGAATAGTGCCTCGAATGCCTTGGGTAAAGACATAGAAGGAGACGTATCTGTGCTCTGGATGATTCATAGAAGACTGATTCAACTATAACAAACCTCACACTGTGAAGGATAAGAGATCATCAGTGCTCTGATTCATAAAGACTGTCTATACTGAATGCAGGCCTTTGGTAGTTTAAACACTCTTACAAAATAAGGACTGCATAGGGGGAGAGGACAGTGACATGTGGACTCAAAGAGAGGGGGAACACACTGACTCAGGAGCTAGCATGAACAGTGAAGGGGGGGATGATGTCATCCCCCTTCAGTTAAATAATACCCAGCTGGGAGGGGAAGAAACGCCCCTGGATTTCAGGAACTCAGAGAATTAAGCTTCAAGAAAACAGCCGAACTGATGAAGCGATACATCCCCTTTATGTCCCGTGATATCCAATTATAAGATTGCACTTTTCCTTTTTTTATTTGATATAGTCCTAAGAACCATTTTAGGTTAGATATGTTGCATTAATAGGGGACTTTGATGGGGTCTCCTGTCATGCCAGGTTATGTGAATATTTTCATGTCCCACATTGAGGAGACGTATATTGTACAATGTCAGTATGCTGACCAATTAAAAATATGGACAAGTTATGTGGACAACATGTTCGTTCTACGGAAGGACTCAGAGAAGGAGCTACAACAGTTTACTACTTTTATTTCTAGCACCATCTGCTAGAAATTTCTACTACTAAAAGTACAGGCATGATTCCCTTGGCAAAGTGACTTCTGTCCTTGATTAAAAGTTGCTAAAAAAAATCATGGGTAACTGCTCTTGGTTTGGTGAGTAATGGGTGGGATGGTTGGTGTTTGTTTATGGTTATTTATGCTATGACTGCAGAAACAGGTAATCAAGATATATGGTAACTGACATATACTCTTAGTGTTTTTTATCTAAAAAGTAAAATGATTGGATATGTATGTATCATGGTAAGATAATAATGGTAAGAGACGTTCTATTCTGTATCTGCACAAACTGTTTAATACAAATTATCTGATTAAAAAGAAAAAAAGTACAGGCATGATTAACTTCCTAAATGTGCAAGTTAGGAAGGTAGTCGATAAATTAAGTGCCACCTTGTTCACCAATAAATTAGTAAGGCTGAGAGCTATCATTCCCCCATCGTCTGTAGAGATATCCCTAAAGGCCAATTTCTTAGGGCCAGAAGGATATGCTCTAGGGATGAAAAATATCATAAACATATGACTAAATTAAGTGATACATTTCTGTTGTGGGGATATAATAAAAATGAAGTGCAAAATGTAGGTGGGGAGGTAGGAAGGATAGCCAGATCTCAGTTGTGCAGAAGAGAGCATAAATGGAAACAGATTAGTGATCATGTTGAGTTCATCTCTACCTATGATAAATGTGGTGGAATTCTGAAAAAAAAAAACATTAAAATCTTGGTAAATTTTACAAAGTGATCCAAAATATGGTACCTTGTTCCACAATAAACTTTGGTTTTCATATAGAAAGTGTAAAACTATAGGTAATTAAATAATCCGTTCAGATATACAAAATAATTAGACAATGTTTTTTAACATACACACAGAAAAAATGGAACGTTTCCCTGTCTGGACTGTCAAAACTGTTCCAGTATCATTAAAGGGGTTGTCTGGGATTTACGAAACCTCGATGGTCTGCTGGGATATGGTTAGAAATAGATGATCACATACAATCAGATTGAAAGTAGGCCCAAAAGTTATGAAAAATACCAAGTCACAGTAGAACCCAAGATTTTAAACTCCAGTTAAGACATAACATTTAATAAATAATTACCATAAAAACTTGTGGGGACTTCTGTAGAAATCAAAACACAAATATATACCCCCACAGCAACAGCAGTATTTTCTCAATTGCTTGGCCAATGTGTCATAGAATCAGGTGTCAAGTCAATAATCAATAACTAATAACCTCCATGTAAGTCGTCATAAACTAAGTATCAACTTATGGTTAGATGCATTCTTGCTCTGTTTTACTTCAGATGAGTGTAAATGGGGCTGCTGAAATTCGAACAGAAATGGGTGTACTGTCCCTATTAATCACCCTACGATTGTGTCCTACCAAGAGCACAGTAATCACCCCGAAAGGGGCGGCCCCAACATCAGATGACTGACACTGTTAAATAGCTGCCAAGACCCTGGAGAGAAAGAATAAATGATAGGCAGGATACCCATATCCTACCTATCATTATCGCTCCAACAAGAATATAGGGAATCGACCCAACATACCACCTAAGTCTCCTGAGGAACCCTGAAATTTATACAGGGGGAAACACATTGGGATTTGACAACTTTTGCTGTTTATTGGCTTATAAGTATTATCATGATTTGTTATTTATTATCTTTCGTATATTTTCCTTTTTCCCCGCAGGGTGTTTTTATGGTGATTATTTATTAAACGTTATGTTTAAACAGGAATTTAAAATCTTGGGTTCTACTGTGGCTTGGTATGATGAGAATGAAAAAAAAAAGAAGTATACTCTCCTCCGTGATCCTCCTGTTCCGCCCTGGTGGCTGGCTCGCACATCCCAGCTGCACAGTGAACATTCATGGTTCACATGCTATGTGTAGCCAATCACAGGCCACAATGTCATGTGCACGTGAGTGCTCTGTCCTGTGATTGACTGCACATAGCACGTGAACGATGGACGTTTCCTGTGCAGGTGGGATGTATGGTCCGGCCACCGGGACAGAATGGGAGCATCACGGAGGTGAGTACACTTCTTTTTTCTATTTATAATACCCTAGTGGACCATCAAGTCCCGGACAACCCCTTTAACTCCTTAAGCCAAACACCTGAAAAGTAGTTAATGACCAGCACATTTTTTAGTTTTTGCTTCCTTGCGTTTCAACAGTCGTAACTTTTTTATTTTTTCAATGACGCAGTTGTTTGAGGCCTCACTTTATTTGGAGCAAGTTGTACTTTTTGGGGGAATAGTTTAAGTTCACTTATAAATTATTGCTATTTTTTTTTACATTTTCTTACACCATTCACATTTCACACTTAATAACTTGTTAGATTAATTATAAAGGTTATTACGGTCGTGTGGATACCTAATATGTGTAGGGCTTCTTTTGTGTGTAATGTAAGTACAATTATTTTTTATTATTTCTTTTCATTTTATTTATTTTTTTCTATACTTTATTTATATTTTTTACTTTTTTAAAAAATCCCATGAAGGGATAACTATTTTACTTTTTTTTTTACACTTAGTAATGTATTAGAATATTCATATATGCTAATACATTTTAATCTGTGTCAGTTTGCCCTTATCGCTGGCTTGTTACACAGACAGCCCTGGGGCTACTCTAGGTTCCCCGGGCTCTGCCAGGTCACCGGAGTCCCAATCACCCGACAGAGCAGGGGAAAGCCCTTTGATTATCCTGTGGTCACGAACCGCCGCAATCAAAGGGTTAAGCACCAGGAAGTATATATACTGCCTGGTATATGTTTTTACTAGAGGTTTCTGTATGGAAAATCACAGTCAGCTGTCATGTTGTTTCATGGAGCAGAAAAAAAGGCTATAGATACATTTGACGCATGCACAGTAGCTTTCTAGCTGCATTCCGTGAACATACACTGCAATTTAAGAGTAGCTTTAAAAAAACACATTTAATGTTGGAGCTACAGATAACTATATAAAATACTGTAAGACTGTATAATAAGCAATTCTAAATTTAAAGGGTATTTTAGATACAGAAAATATTTTTTTACTTTTTTGAAAAGCTGTACAATTTTTATATTTATCAATTCCTCCTAATTTTCAAGCACTCAGCCTTCAGGCATTCAATGCAAACCTTCATTGTTTACTTTCAGTTGATAAAATCTGTCCTGCTCATGTGACGATCACACAGCAATGGAGAAAGACACGTTAGGTCACATTCATTAATCAGCATGAGCCTGAATAAGCGAGAAATTGCACATGATAAAAAGTTATATGTAGAGATGGGCGAATCGATTCTAACGAAGTGGAATTCGTTTAGAATTTCAGGAAAACTTCGGTTCTGAACGAAGGCGAACTTTGGGGTACTTCGGGTAAACGAAGTGTGCTTTTGATTGATAAAATGGCTGAGAGCATCTGGCGCTTCATGGGTCAACGCACTCTGGGAGGAAGAAGGGCATAGCCTGCATGACATGGGCAGAGGTGAAGCCAAACAGAGTCAGGTGGGATTCTGTTACGTCACCGCACTATATAAGTCCGGGCGCGACGCCGGGAGCTCACACTCCTCTCACTGTGCTCATCAAGAAGGTGCTGCCGCGGCTGATAGCTCTTACTGAAGAATTGATTTTTATACAGCGATTTCTGTGGGGTGTCTCAGCTTGTCTCAGAGACTGCTTCTCTTAATTTTCTATTTCTGATTTTTGGGGTATTGGATCTGAAATCCAGTGTGCGCCCCTGCAGCTGCATATAATTCAAAATCAAGTGGGATCTAAGCCAGTTCCTGTTGTATTCATTTAAAGAACAGCGTTTTTACAATACAAATACCACTTAATTTTTGGGCTCAATTTTTGCGAATTTCATCGGGAAAAGCTTTTTGGGGGTGGGACACAAGAAACGTCATTTAAAGAAAAAAATCCCTTTTAAAAAAAAGGGGGAAAAAAATTTTTTTTCCCTTTTTTTTGGGGGCCCCCAATTTGAACAAAAAACACAGGTGGGTTGTAAAAACCCAAATTTCATCCCGGGGGAAAAAAGCATTGTTTTCGGGGTTCTGCCCCAAAAGTTTTTAAAGCCAAATAAAAATTTTTTCCCTTAAAAATTTCGGGGAAAATTAAATTTTTTTTGGGGGTTTTGGGAAAAATTTTAAACGGCCAAAGTATAGTTTGGGTGGCAATGGGGGCCCTTTTTTGGGGGGTATTGGCCCTTTTTGCGGTGCCTCCCCCCGAAACCTTTTTTAAGCCAAAAAACTTTTTCCGTGAAACCCCAAGGTTTTTTACAATTTTAAACCCTTTTTGGGGCAGAAAAACTTTTAAACAGCAAAGCACATTTTTGGTGGCCCAATTTTTTGGGAAAAACCTTTGGTTTTAAGGGTTTTTTTTTTGGGGCTGAAAGGTTTTTTTAAAACCCCTTTAATTTTTTTCTTAAAATTTCAAACGGGGTTTTTAAAATTTTTTTTTGGGGGGGAAGAAAAAGTACAACCTTAAGGTGGTGGCCCGGGGAAATTTTCACCGGGGGTTAAAATTTTTTTGGGTGGTGGGAAATTTTTTTTTCAAGTTTTTTTTCCCCACCCCAAAAAAATTTTCTTTTTCCCCCCCCTTTTTTTCCCCCCCTTTAAATTTTATATTTTTTTTTTTCCCCCTTTCCCCAAATTTCCCCCTTATTTTTTTTTCCCCCTTTTCAAAAAAATTTTTTTTAAAAAAA
This sequence comes from Phyllomedusa bahiana, assembly GCA_025379985.1. Taxonomy (NCBI): domain Eukaryota; kingdom Metazoa; phylum Chordata; class Amphibia; order Anura; family Hylidae; genus Phyllomedusa; species Phyllomedusa bahiana. The sequence goes on from JAODAL010000261.1 coordinate 231,540, forward strand.
ATTTTTTCCCCTTTTTCCCCCCCCCCCCCCTTTTCTTTTTTTTCCCCCCCCCCCAAAAACCCTTTTTTTTTTTTTCCTTTTTCCCCCAAAAACCTTCCCCCCCCCCCCCTTTTTTCCAAAAAAACTTTTTTTTTTATTTTTTTCCTTTTCTTTTTTCCTATTCCCCCCTTCCCCTCTAACCCCTTTCCCGCCCCCCCTTCCTCCCTTTCCCCCCCCCCGTTTTTTACCCTTACCCCCCTTTTTTATTTTCACCCACTTCCCCCCAAAAAAACCCCCCCCCCCCCTTCCCCCCCTTTTTGGGCTCCCCACCCCCCCCCCCCCCCTCCCCCCTTTTTCCCCCCCCCCCCCCCCCCCCCTTTTTCTCCCCCCCCCCCCCGGGGAAAAATTTAAACCCCTTTCCCGGAAATTTTAAAATTCCCCTTTTTCCCCAAAAAAAAAAACCCCCCCCCCCCCCCCCAACCCCTTTTTTTCCCCCCTCCCCCCCCCCCCCTTTTTCCCCACCCCCATGGGGGGGGGGGGGGGGTTTTCCCCCCCCCCTTTTTCCCCTTTTTTAACCCCCCCCCCCCTTTTTTCACACTCCTTTTTTTCCCCCCCCCCCCCCAAAAAAACCCCCTTCTCCCCCCCCACCCCCCCCTTCACCAGTCCCCCCTTTAACCCCCCCCCTTTTCCTTTTCCCCAATTTTTTTTTTCTTCAAAAAATTTCCCCTTCTCCCCCCCCAATCCCCCCCCCCCCCCCCCCTACCAATTTTTCCCCCCCCCCCCCCCCCCCGCCCCCCTTACCCCCTCAAGGGCCCCCACCCCAAAAGGGGGAAAGGTTTTTTTTTGACATCTTTCCCCGTCCGGTCCCTGGCTTCTGGGCAATTTCGGGGGCTTGAAAAGGGACAGGGCCAAAATCAAGGTGAAAGGGACCGTTGTCCCCCAAATTTTTTTGCGCAGTCCCCCCTTTTTCCAAAGGGGGGGGCTCGCCCCCCTTCAAATTGGCTTTGCCCCAGAGGGGGGTTTAAAGCGTTTTTTTTTTTTAAAAAAGGGAAATTTTTCAAAAGAGAACAGGGGGAAAAAGGGGCATTCCAATTTGGTTTGCGGGCGGCCGTGGGGGCCGGGACTTTAGGCGGGCCATTTTTCCCCCTGGGTAAATGTGTTTCCGGCCAGGCACCCCAAAAATTGGACGGAGATCCGCTTTTCCTCCACGTTTCAAAATGCTGCTCCCGCGCCCAAAGTCGCCTCCCCTCCCCCACCACCACCACATCTAGCCCACAAGTAATGTCCATCTTTCCCCCTGTGTGGGCCCCGCGGTGTCATTCGTTTACCCTGGCTTGCTCGGAGAACGATGTCAACAGGGGAGGAATGCTCCCGTCATGCAGCAAGAAATTGATGTGTGGGGTTTCTCCGCGTAACTGAAACGGAACTGGTGAAGGAAAAGGGAGGAAAGGTGTCCGCGCTGCACGAGGAGGGTGGTCCATGCGCCTGATGGGCACGTGTTCAATCTGGTTTTGAAAGGTTCCCGAAGTTTCCCCCGATCTTCAGAACTTTTAAAAATGGCCAGGAAGCTGTGCATGCACTTTATCCCCTTGTACAAAGCCAGAAACACCCTCCTGGTTGCAGCGCAGAACGGCCCCCCCAACCATTCTGATATGCGATGTTTCCCCCCATTGGAATTCCCGCCTGCACATGTTGGACGATGTATGAACAGAGAAAGGGCCCTTAACGATTTTTTGATTTATCCCGGCAGAAGAAGTATCCCTGTGTAAATTTGATGTCAGCCAGTGGCAGCCAAGCGTGACACCTGCATTTGTTGAGGCATTCGAGGAGGGACGTTTTTTGTCGTCGCCGGATACGGGTGAATAAAGTCTTCCCCTGCTTATGCCTGGAAAGAGCTGAAAAATCTGTCTGGGGAGGGGATGGAGACGTGGCGACTACTTCTGGCCCCGAGTCCGGTGGGGGACTGAATGGAGGGGAGGGGGAGGACATTGGAGAGAAGATTTTTGGTGAAATGAGTGGTTTTTACCCCGGTGCAGGAGGAGGAGAGGAGCAGTGGGGAGGTGGATGGAGATGAGGAAGACGAGGGGAGACCCCAAGCACCCTGGGGTATAAGTGGAAATGGGGGGGGAGCCCCCCGGGTACTTGTGAGATGGCCGCAGCTGCTTATTTTGGCCAGTGATAGCCAAATGTCGAATCGGCGAGGGATGACTTTGGTCTCCACCCTTTGGGGCCCTCGCTACGGTCCAAAAAAGGGAGCCCTTTTTCCCCGCTTTGAGAGGGAGGACAAAATCAAATTATGGGAAAATCCTCCGTAATCAGTTGGCGCTGCCTATGTGCGGGCATCGTCCTCTCTGACAGGTCTGACCGGGGGGGGGTTTCCCCGCTCTCACGTATACTGCCCCGGGTGCTGGGGGGAAGGGGGGGGGTGGGCAGTCCCGCCCATCGCAGTAACCTAAGCTGGAGTCATGTGAGCAGCTTCCTTCACCCGTAGTGAGGGGGAGTCGCCGCGCATCGCAGCAGGACGTGGAGCAGTCCCCAACCCAAAAGGTGGTGGCCCACTTGGTCAGCACTCTGCCCCCCCAGTTAAAAAATCGTGGACTTGGGGAGCCAAACTGGATGTGTGGCCGCAACTTGCCCAGTTTGCGTGGGGAAGTGTCCTGCCCCGGGCCGTGTGTGGGATCAGAGTGGGTGTTCGTGCGGGGGGGCCCTCGTTACCCCAAAAAAGAACCGCTTGTCCACGGGGAAAGTGGAAGAATGACCTTTTTTCAAGTGAATCAGGGGGATGGCCCCGGATTTTCCCCACCAATCCTTAGGGTCAGACTACATCAGCCATGACGCCTACCCAAACGTGAGAAAAGGTCTGGGTTCAAAATACCTGCCTCAGCCCTATTTGATGCCCCCACCCCCCTGATGAAATCTGCTGAAAGTTTCTCCCCTCTGCCACCAACCATTTTACAGGAATGGTATTTCCACCCCCCTCCACTCTTCATTGTGCCACTGTTGACCTCTTTTGCTCGTGGCTGCTCCCTGACCTCCCCAATTTCATTTCCCCTTGTGGCCTATCTGTTTTTGCCCCCTCCAGAATGTCATTGTGCAAAAGTCTGACCTCATGCTGCTTTTTTGGTGCTTTTGGTGTCCTCCCCCAAATGTGTCTTGTGCCCCGTCTGCCTATGTGCTGCTGTGGTGCCTGCCCCTGACCTCCCCACTGTGTCATTGTCCCCCTTGTGGTTTCTCCGTTTTTGCACCTCCAAAATTTCATTGTGCAGCCTGACCTCAGCTGTGGTGGTGCTGCCGTATCCAACGTGTCATTGTGCCACTGTTGACCTCTGCTGCTCTGTGGCTGTGCCGTGACCTCCCACGTGTCATTTTGCCATCTTGGCCTTCTCTTTTTCCACCCCAGAAATTTATTGTGCCATGCCGACCTGCTGCTGCTCCGTTCCTAAACCCCCGTGTCTTGTGCCCCTCTGACCTCTGCTGCTGCTGGGCTGTCGTGTCCTCCACATGTGTCATTGTGCCCCCTGTCTGACCCCCATTGCGCTGTGGCTGTGCGTGACCTCCACACGGTCATTTCCCACTCTGGGCCTACTCCTGTTTTTGCCCCCTCCCGAATGTCATTGGCCATGCCCTGACCTCATGCTGCTGTGTGGTGCTGCCGTGACCGCCCCAAAATTGTCATTTGCCACGTCTGACCCATGCTGTGCTGTGGCTGCTGCCGTGACCTCCACACTTGTCATTGTCCCATCTGTGGCCCTACTCCTCTTTTTGCCACCCAAAAATTGATTGTGCCCCTACCCCACCTATGTGTGCTGCCGTACCTACACAGTGTCATTGTGCCACTGTCGACCCCTGTGTGTGTGGCTGCTGCCGTGACTACCACTGTGTCATTGTGCCCCCTGTCTGCCTCATGCTGTGCTGTGACACACCTGTGTCCCCTTTTCCCCCTCTCTGGCCAACCTGTTTTTGCCACCCCCCGAATGTGATTGCGCCACTGCCGACCTCATGTGCTGCTGTGGCTGCTGATGACCTCAACTGTGTATTGTGCCACTGGACCTCTTGCTGTGGTGGCTGCTGCCGTGACCCCCACACTTTCATTGTGCCCCCTGTCTGCCTCTTTTTGTGTGGTGCTGCCTGACCAAAACTGTGTATTTTCCCTGTTGGACCCCAGGCTGGGTGCTTTGACCTACACACTGTGTCATTGTGCCCCTGTCCCGACCTCATGCTGCTGTGTGGTGATGCCGTGACCTAACCCTGTATTTTGCAATGCCTGCCTTGTGCGTGCCCTGACTCAACTGTGTATTTTGCCACTTGTGACTATTCCTGTTTTTTTCCCTCCAGAATGTCATTGTGCCCCTGTCTGACTCTGTGTGGGTGCGGTTTTACTCCCCACTTGTCACTAATGTTGCCCTGGCCCCCAGCCTTTTTTTTTTTCCAGTTTTCTGGATGATTTTTTAGGAAAAATTCCCGCTTCAGTTTTTGGGTCAGTTTTGCCTCTTAAGTGCCCAGGGAATTTTTTTAGTGAGCGATGTAAGAGCGGCGGAGTCAGCGTTATACTAAAAAAAACATTGTTGAAGACCAAAACCAAAAAATCCCTTGCATATTTAGAGGCACAATGTTCTACAGCACCCGCAGGCCCGTGCGCCGGAAAAAGCTGCTTTTTAACGTGATTGTGCCGAAGTAATTGGAAAAAGAAGTTTTTTTTTGCCCAGAAAATTCGGGGAAAAGTGAAGAAACGAATTTCAGGAAATTCGCCCATCTCTAGTTATATGTAACATTTGCACAAAAATTTGGGAATATTGATTTCTCCCTCCAAATAAATGTAGAAGTACTTTTATTTTTAATCTCATTTGTCATAGGCACAAAGTTATGGCGAAAATGTACAACCTGCTCATAGAAGGCGTAAAAAGATATTTAGCAATTGAACAATTCCAAATACATCAGATATATAAAGTGGTATAGACTTATTAATAAATTTGGCATAATTCTCGGCAACTGCCAGTTCTAATTTAGTTGGTACAAAATACTCTTTTAATAATAACTGTTGGTAAATGACTAAATATTTTTTACCACATTTATTAACAATTTTTTCATTTGGTAATAATTTTTCCATTTGCCTCAACAGTTTAAAAAAAGCATTAAGAAAAATTGTTGTCATAAAATATGCTTTTCTCCAGTGCACAGATTTTGCCTACACACATGCCACAATGTGGGGACATAAAAAAGAGAAAGTGCCTAACATGTCCAATAAGCCATTTTGCTTAATGTGGCACAATTGCTTAATTTGAGCACTTCAGTTTGAATCAGTTTAAATTGATTTTTCATGAAAACCTAGCCCTTAGTTAGGGACAGAGTTGTTTAAGATGTTATAGGGGGTTTACTTACTTTCTTGTTGTGGCCTAACTTCCAGTCCAACATCCCATTCAACATAATCTCCAGTCACTTTCCTATGGGACCAATGTTATAATAACCAGATGTGATCTCAGATGCCATGACCAGCATCATTTCCAGTTATTTCTACATATCCCCAATTTTATGGCAACCAGAAGTGAATTTAGATGGGATGTCAGATTAGAATTTAGGCCACACTTGGAGTATGGCTGGACCAATAAGTTAACTGTGTAAAACTCCTCAATACTCCTAAAGGTTAGGGATAGAGTGCAGAAAAAAATTTGTTTGGAAAGTCAAACCCGAGTTTTTTCACAAGTGCGGTCAAACCTGCATTGAACTAAACAGGGCCCCATTCCAGCAACATTATAAAGCATAGAGGTGTGCCATTAGGAGTAATTACACATGGAATGTATATTTAACCTCTGCAATAAGTCATTCTAGCAGCAGAAGGAGTCAATAATAATGATATTGTTGGTGTCAGCCAGGATTTTTTTTTGTAAATCTCTTCCATATTTCATTCCTATGTCTTCTCTGTTTCTCCCATAATCAGGAATAGAACAAATTGTTTATGAAAGACTAAATTTAGAATCTTCACCGAATCTATCAGCAGGATCTGTGACTAAGAATCCCTGTACAAGCAGCTCACATTAAACAAAGACACGTCAGTAACAGCATGGTCTCACGCCAATGTACAATCCACAGACAGGAAGTCAAATCTACTGTATGTTTAACATTGCCACACATAGTTGTGGATTCACATCTGTTTAATTGCTTTACTATTCCGCTTTTTTAACTGAATTTCCTTTTGATGTTACATATTCTTATCCAGGTCTAACGGAGTTGTTGTAAATAAAAAAAATTGACATGAAATCACGTGTTCATAGCATAAAAGTCTGATAGGTGGGACCCATGTCAGACCTGAAAATGGGGCCCTTTCTCTCATTTAAGATGCATCCACTCTCACATGGAGGTTTTTATTTACTTTCATAAAAAGTGTTAATAAATAATATAATGTAATAATAATATAAATAAAAAAATTATTTAATTCTCCTAGAGCCCCATTAGAAAAATAAACCCTACACTCACCTATGTCTGGCTCCAGCACTGTCTCTCTCTGGTGCTCTGTTGTTATTATGCTACTTCTGAACAGGCACCTCACGAGTCTCTACTTATATTACCATTCGGAGCTATTCACTTGGTGACTTATATGTAAAATGGGAGTGTTTAGGACATTTTTTGTTTTTCTTTAATCTATTTTTTTTTCGTATTCAAAGAAGCAATTTTATTAAAAAATGCAATCAGCAGTACAAGAGAAAATGAAAAATAAAAACAGTCTTTTTCTGAAAAATTTCCATGTAGTAGAATAGACTTTGACATTTTTTTAAACTTTTTAAAAATGGCTTAGTAAAAAACCTCAGGGAAATAACACAATGCCCCGGGTTTGGAAACCCTTAACAGAAAAAAGTTTATACAAAATTTTCTTTTTTTTGTGCAGCGGGTCTACAGAATTGAATAAAAGATTAGTCGGAACTAAATGCTTATCATAAAGGAACCCAAAAACTTACATTAAAACGGGAAAAAAAAAAATAAGTCCCAATTTTTGCCCCCATCCCACGGGGGGACTCCCGGGCCCCAACCCAATTCATTTATTTCTAGTCAAAAATTTGGACCCCAAAAAGATACAAAACCAGTCTTTTTTTAGGTTAGGGGGTTTTTCGGGGAAGATGTGAAGGGACGCAATCGCTCCATGTCCTTTTTTTACTTGTCGGGGGAGGTGAAAATTTAATCTGCTCTGAGTTCCCCCCATTCTTGTAGATGGAACCCAAAAGGAGTTATGGTGGATCGCCACTATTTAATCTATTTTTAAAAATTTTTTTTTCATTTCTTTCCTTGTTTTTAATTTCCCACAAGGGAAACTTGCCAAAAAGGGGGGGTTTGGATAGCGGTACACTTTTTTCTGCAATACTATTATTTTTGCAGAATAAAAATAAAATAGAATACAATATTCAGCTTTAAATTTTACTTCCTGCTGAAAAAGTGATGGGATTGAAAAGGGAATGGAGCCCTTGTGCCTTTTTTACCCCATTGCTGCTGGGGGAAAAACGGGTTTGTCACCCTGACCTCATTAGGTCAGAGGGGGTGTAAACTTTTGGGGTTGGGGAAAGTACTTAGCTTTTTACAAAACCCTGTATAGTTCCCCAAAATTTCACGTTGACTGCAGCATCAAATTTGGGTTTAAAGCACCCAAGGACGGGAAATTTTTCGCTGTAGTAGGGTGCGACTATACTAAAGCTTGTGGGCCTTTTCCCTATAACAGAATTTAAAAATTTTTCCTGAAAAACTGGGTCAAGGGCTACATTGCAGAGCAAAAATTGAAATGAATAATGTTTGTATATTTTTATTTTCTATTATTTCTTTTTTATATTTTACAGTATATTGTTTTATGTGTGTATATATTTGGATGTAGGGTAAAATATTATATATATTTATATATTAAAATATTATATTATAATATTTTCTATTATTAATATATATATATATTTATTTATATATTTTATATAATATTTATATTTATTTTTTTAAAATATATATAATATTTATATTTTATATTTTCATTTATTTATACATTTCCCCGGCCCAAATTTTTTTAGGTACCCATGTAGTAGGGTTGGCCCCCCTTTTTGCTTAAGAACTCCCTTTAATTCTTCGTGGCATAGATTCCACAAGGGTTTGAAACGATGCTAAAAATTGGTTTCCCAAAGGGGCCCAAAGGTGCCAAGAAAATTTTCCCCCACCCATGCACCACCACCCCCCAGCCTAAAACCCCTTTGAAAAAAGGGCGGGTTGGATCCATGCTTTCATGTTGTTGACCCCAAAATTTCGGGCCCCCAAACCCTCCAAAATGTGCAGCAAAAAAAATCGAACTAAAAATTTCGGGGAAAACCCAGGCAACGTTTTTCCAATCTTCTACTGTAAAATTTTTGAGGGCCCTTGGGCAAATTGGGCCCTCAGTTTCCCTGTTCTTAGCTAAAAGGGGGTGGCCCCCGGTGTGGTTTCTGCTGCTTTTTGCCCTTCTGCCTAAAAGTTCGCGTATCGGGCGTTAAAGGAGATGTCTTTGCCTACTTGGGTTTTGAAACGGGGGCTATTTGAGTCAGGTTGCCTTTCTTTCACCCGAACCATTTTCGGGCCCATTTCCCCTTTGCCCTCTGGCTTTAAACAAGGAAATTTCCGCCCACGGGTTGCCGCTCCCCTGGATGGGGTTTTTTTTTTTTTGGGCCCTTTTCCCCGGGTTAAACCCTAGGAGGGTTTGTGCGTAAAAATTTCCCAGGGACCCAGCAGTTTCTGAAATACTAGCCCACCCCTTTGGGCACCAACAACCTTTCACGTTCAAAGGGAATAAATCACCCTTTTTTCCCCCTTTGATGCTCGGTTTGAACCCGCAGGAGATTGTCTTGACCATGTCTACATGCCAAAAACACTGAGTTGCCGCCATGTGATTTGGGGATTAGAAATTAAGTGTTAACGAGCAGGGTTTGGGCAAAGGGGTACCTAATAAAGTGGCCCGGGGGAGTGTGTATAAAATATATATTTTAATAATATATATATATATATATATATTATATATATATAAAAACAAAAAAATTATACACAAATATAAAAACCCAAAATAATGTAAATTTAATTAAAAAAATATTATCCCCAACAAAGAGGGCCCCACCGAAATCAGAAACTTTTTTCCCCTTTAATAATTTTTTTAAATCCAATTATGCGTTTTTTGGGGAGTCCCGGTTTTTTGAACCCCCCATTCATTACAGTAACTGTTTGAAAGTGCCCCCAAAAATTAAAATCCCCTGATGGAAACCCCAAAGGGACTTCCCGTCAATCAGTGGCCATTAACGTGTTTGGTTCCCCCCTTGGGAACTGCAACGATTCCAAAAAAGGGCCCCTGGAAAAATTCCCTTTCTTTAAAAGGAGAAAATGGTTGTTTCTTGGGGGCAGTACACCTAAATGCAAAAACCCCTTAGGTGCTGTTTCTATCTTTGAAAACCAGGCTAGTCCCGCACCCCTTTGGATGGCCTTTTATTTTTCCCAAAGTATTTCACCAGCTTACCAGACCAGAAAACGCCCCCGGACTTTTTGATGCAAGAAAATTTGAAGATAAGAAAAATGAAATTGGGTGTCCGCGTTCTTTGATAGCAACAATTTTTTTATTTACCCTAGGAGATAAAAATTTAGAGAAAAAATAGCCAAAAAAAAATAACGCGTTTTAGGTAATGGCCCTTAATCATAGCCCTTTTTTAAGGGTCCAAGTGACCTGAAACGCGGGGTTTTGGTTTTTTTTGTGGGTCTCTGTTTTTTTTATTCTAGGTAAAAAAACAATTGAGTGCTTTCTGAAGGGAATTTTGGACATCAATCATGCTGCTTAACTTTGGGTGGGACCCCCAACCGTTTTTTACCATGAAGGTATTTCCAGGTTTTCCCAGACTTACTCTTTTGGAAAAATTGGGCGTTTTTCCCAAAACCCCCCAAGGGCCCGTTTTTTTTTTTATTTTTTGGCAAAACCCACTTTTTACGCCTTTTTTTGTTTTTTAAAGGACAAACCCCAAAAATTGGCGCATTTATACACCCGGGGAAAAAAAACCTTGGTAATGGTTTTAAAAAATGGTGCAAAATGTGCACCCCCGTGGAAATGCGCCTATTGGAAAGGGCCCTTAAAAAGGGTTTTTGGGACCCCTTTGGCAATTGGGGCCTCGTAGACGCATTACCTTTTTACTACCAATGTTATGTATGTTCCCAGTTGAGGGAATGCGCCCTTTTTTTTATTCAAAGCGCCCCCCTTTTTTATACAATTTCCCCCTTTTTTTATTTTTTGGGGGGCGCCCTTTTTTGATACAATGCCTTAGGGCTACTGCACATCATTTGTGCTGTTAAAATTACGCACTTGCAAGCACGGACTTTCAACAGCGCAATGAACACGTATTGTGGCACGTAATGTAAACCTGGCCTTACAGGCAAACTTGTGTTTGTTTATTTCTCTTAATATTTAAATTTTTTTAGTTTAAAACAGAAACTAAAAATTTTAAATTAAAAAAAAGAAACTTTGTTGGGAAACATTGGAACCCAAGAAAAGAAAACTGCTATAATTAAAATAAAGAATATGGGGGGTTTTCTTGCGGAAAAAAGGGGGATTGCGGGGTTGGGTTTTGGTTTTTTTGCTGGGGAAAATGTGTGACTGGTTACCTGGCAAAAGGCCATTAAAGTTTAAATTTTTCCTTTATGGTTGTTACTTGAGGGTAGCCTTTTTTCAATGAGGTTGGATAGGTACACATAGTTTTCCAGGGATGATGGAGTAATTACCTTATATATAGTGAAAGAGGGCAGGTAGGTGGTGGTAATTGATGTATATTTTCCTGGATGTAATATTTACTCAGCTGAGGAAACCATTCCCAGACAGGAAGGTAAACATCTTACTCAACTTTAAGGAGATAAAAATGCATTTCAGGAGGGGGTTTTTAAAAAAAATTTTTACCATAAACTATTCTTTAACCATTGAAATTAATCTACTTACATCAATTCCATTTGAAAAATATTTATTTTCTTACTGTTTTTTTTGGCTTTCAATGGGGCAAAGAGAAGGATTTTTTAAATTTTTTTAGGGTGTTTTTTTTACATTTAATTTTTCTTTAAATCATTTATAAACTTCTTTGCAAAGTCCTTAAGGGACAAATTTCTCATTGAAATGAAAGTAATGAGTCAGGAAACATCATGTTTTTTTATTGCAAAAGGCACAGCTCAAAGAAAACCACCAAAATTATGTTTTATAACTAGTAATCGGCAAGTTAAAGGCGTTGTCTTTCCTCACTTTCACAGAGCCAAAAGTACCCCAAAATTCATGCATCCTGTCTCTTCCTGGTTAGGCTCTGAGTGGTTCTTTAGCATATCAGCCTGGTATTCACAGCACTTTTAATTGCACTGACATGAGAGCAGGAGATGTCATCTTTAGATGAAAGAGCTTTAGATGTTTCTTAGGCTAATTTCACACTATGTATGTGGCGCATACAGTACAATACATTATGCGCTTCAGGAGCTCTTATAGATGCGCACCCCTGAGGCGCGGGGCGGCTGGCAGCCCGCCGACCCCATTGACATTCATTACTTGCAGCGCGTATTCGCCGCGAATAATTGACATGTCACTTATCTGCCCGTGCGTACAATACGCTCGTATTGTATGAGTGGGGAGAGGAGGGAGTTCTATGTGAACTATGAGAACTATGAGAACTATGGATTACCATAATTTCGTTGCGCATCTCGCCCGTATTAGAGAGCATACACGTCAAAAGTACGCCGTGTGAACATACTCTTAGAGATAATATACTGTGTTCTCAAGCTGCTGGCCTGTGGTTATGTCACTCCCTGCTCACAGATAAAACAAACAACAGAGGGGGATAGCAGGTCGGAGAAACCTGTGTGCACTTGGAGGAGATAAAATCTCTCTCATCTCCTCAACCAAACAAAATAAACAAAGTAATCTATTTGGAAAAAGTGTTCAGTTACCATTCCCTACATGTTGAAAGCTAATATCTGTAGTGAGACAACTCCTCTAAGAACAAAGACTTTGAAAACCGACCAGCAACCTTCCACATAGACTTTAACAGACAATCTGTTTAGCAGTCCACACTGAACAGATTTTCTGCCGGATGTTTTTTTACACCGCAGGCATTCCGAAAAACTTTCAACATGCACAATCTACCTGCATTTAATTGGTTAAGGGGATAGCAAATCTGCAAACTGCGGACAGAACTGTCCCCCCAAACCCTCCAAAAGACGACAAAATATTGGCCGGGTTCTTAAGACAGAATCCGACTGGTATGTTGTCAGTGCCGTGTGGACGGACCCTAAGCTGGCCTCTTGTTACGATTTTCACTGTCAAGGCCAGCTTCTTTACTGCCTCTTCTCCTCATGGTGTTCTCTTCACTGATGCCTTCTTCCTTATGCTACAAGATCTGTCACTGTCTGACAAACAAGTACACTAGCTTCAGGCTAAAGCATACTAAACTGTGTCTTCCTCCTTTTTTCCCTAAGCACTTTAGGGATCCTAATTCCTTTGTTTCCTGCTAGTTAAGGTTCCTTGATACTTGCAAAGGTATTCTATTTGCTTAGTTCTTGACCTTGTTTGTTTGCTTGTTTTTGCTGCTTGCCCAGACTTCTGACAATATTAAAGGGAACCTGTCACATAGGTTGTGCCCCCTTGCTGAGGACAGCACAAGCTAATGTCAGACCTGCTGTTTCCTGCGCTGTGTCTCTTATTCTGTAAGATGCTGTGGTTTTAGAGCATTTACCCCTTAAATCTTATTCATGAGTAGGTGTTAGCTCCACCCACCAAAGGCTAGCTCCGCCTGTCAGTTGAGATGGGCGGGGCTAGCCTCCGATTGGCCGGGTTTGAAAAAAACTGACACTCTGAAGGACTCTTCGAATGACTTTTCTGGCCAAAAACTGCAGATTTGAGGATTAAATACAAGAAAACTACAGCATCTTACAGAATAAGGGACACAGCGCTGGAAACAGCAGGTCTGACACTATCTTGTTCTGTCCTCAGCCAGGGGGGCAAAAACTATGTGACAGGTTCTCTTTAAGTACCAAAAGAACTCTGCCTGACCAGCTTGTTCATTCTGTTGACTGTACCTTGCCTACGATAAAGTGGTTGTCTCATCTCATAATAAAATAATGGTGCTTTGCTCTGTCACTTCCTGGTCAAGCTGTCCGTAATTAGCATATGAGCTCTGTGTATTCAGACTTCTCTGCTTATTATGTTTATTAGTCTAGATTAGCTAAATTACCTTCTACCAGGACAGGAGACGCTGCTGAGCTAAAGTAAACAGTAGTAATTACTGTCTTTTGTCTGAATGATCAGATAACACACAAGCTCTCACACTGCAGGCTGGGACCTGTGTGATGATGTCACTCCCTGCTATCAGATAGAACAAACAGCAGGGGAGAAGAAGCACATAGTTCGGTCACTTGGGAAACCAGAGAGAGCTCAGGTGGTGATAAAATCATTTGTAGCTCCTTAACAAAAAAAATGAACAAAGCAATAAATTTGGAAAACGTCTTCATTTAGTGTTCCCTACATGTTGAAAGCTAGTCTTTGTAGCAAGACAACCCCTTTAACTCCTATGGTTTTAATAATCAACTGTGGCTATTTAGAAACTGCTCTGAGGGTAACAACCTGGGGGTTCCCTGCAGATAAGTCCTTATACCTGCAGGGGTGTTAAAGGGTGAAAATAACTTCACAGTTTAGCCTAAAACAAATCCTAAGGAATCCAGGGTATTTACATTATCAGTCAGGCAAGCCTTTTTCACCCTTTTGCAATAAGCCATCTTACAGTTGCCCTAAAACAGTAAAAAGCTACTCATGAAGAAGGTTAAACAACCTTATTTATAAAAGCAAATAGGGAAAGACCAACAAACTCTGCGCCACCTATTGGACGTAGCATACCTTAAAGAGAACCTGTCACATAGATTATGCCCCCCTTGCTGAGGACAGCACAAGCTAGTGTCAGACATGCTGTTTCCAGCGCTGTGTCCCTTATTCTGTAAGATGCTGGAGTTTCGTGTATTTAATGCTCAAATCTGCATTTTTCAGCCAGAAGTATGGTCATTCAAAGGTCAGTTTTTTTTCAAACCCCGCCCATCTGAGGCTAGCCCCGCCCACCTCAACTGAAAACCCATTACTTTGATTAGGCAGAAACATGTGAATAACTGTTTAGTGGGCAGGGTAGCCTTTTGGTGGCGGAGCCAACACCTACTCATGAATAAGATTTTGGGAGTAAATGCTCTAAAACCCGTGCATCTTATAGAAAAAAAAGGGACACAGTGCTGGGAACAGCAGGTCTGTCACTAGCTTGTGCTGCCCTATGTGACAGGTTCTCTTTAATACCCTCCGAGTCACTGAACCTTACGTTATAAGCCAGATGCTCATATACAAACAGCTTTTTTGATTAAAAATATTTATTAACAATAAGTCATCATAACCAAACATACAATACAGTGCGACACAGCACATAGGAAGTATACAATAAATACATATAGTGTGCACATACCAATAGGTGGCAGTGTTCTAGCTTTTTTCTCAACATTTATTCTTTAGTGGAACAGTCAATCATAATGTATGGTGCCGCTCTCTGATAAAGAACATTACCCCTTCTAAACCAGCCAGCCAGCCAGCCAGCCCTCATTTGCAGTAACTAGACCCAAATATTTGTAGACAGTTGTCTGTAAATGAGTACCTGGCGTGGCTTTACCCTTAATTACATTGCATGGCTCAGTGAGACAGATGCGACGTAAGGAATGCTACATCTAATAGGCAGTACAGAATGCTACCGCTATTTCATTGATCCTATTTGAATATTTAAATTTGAGTGGCATAATTATGAAGTAGACATCTCCACACACCCTCGTGCTGTCTCTCCATAATGAGGACCATTACTCCTTATGAGCTACGTACTGTAAATTCTGCAGGCTATTCATAACTCACTTAAAGAGATCCTGTCACATAGGTTATGCCCCCCTTGCTGTGGACAGCACACGCTTGTGTCAGACCTTCTGTTTCCAGCGCTGTGTCCCTTATTCTGTAAGATGCTGTCGTTTTCGTGTATTTAAAGGGAATGTGTCATCAAAAATTACTTATTGTTTAACTCACATTTTTATGTTAAACACATTTTTTAGGAATTTTTGGAAATGTTTTTTTTTTAATTTTGCATGTCACTTTCAATATTTTTTTAATAATTCTTAAGTCCTGCAGTTTTCACTTTGGCCACTAGGCCTAATAATCGTCTGCACTTCCTGTTCTGTTTAGAGAGCTTTTCAGCAGTGTGCTCATTATCAGTAAAAGAAGGGTCAAGCTGTAAGGAGACACCATTGTGTACAGATAACACAGAATCCACCAGTCACAAGAGATGTCACAGCTCCCCCTCACCCCTTCCTTCACAGTGAAAACTCTCCTATACAAGTCTATGGGACAGAAACTGTCTTAAGAATCCTATGTGCATGAAGCTGCTGTAAAGTATCTCTCTGACTGCTGTTAAAGCAGTGCAAGCAAGAATGTCTTCCCCACAATCATAAATAGACGGCCAAATTGAGAAATCTACAATGAGGAAATAAAAAGGACTGAGAGGAAAAGAATATGGATCAGGGGCTTGATTTAATAAGTAAAAAAAAAATTGCCGACAGATTCCCTTTAATGCTCAAATCTGCAGTTTTCAGCCAGAAGAGTCATTCGAAGAGTCAGTTTTTTTTCAAACCCCGCCCATCTGAGGCTAGCCCCGCCCACCTCAACTGATAAACCTATTACTTTGAATAGGTAGAAACATGTGAATAACTGTCAGGTGGGTGGGGCGAGCCTTTGGTGGGCGGGGATAACACCTGCTCATGAATAAGATTTGAGTGGTAAATACTCTAAAATTACAGCATCTTACAGATTAAGGGGCACAGTGCTGGGAACAGCAGGTCTGACACTAGCTTGTGCTGCCCTCAGCAAGGAGGGCATAACCTATGTGACAGGTTCCCTTTAAAAAAAACATATTTTGAGGGTTACTTTGCAGCTTCAATTTCATGCAGGGAAGAAAAGGGGTTTGAGCTGCAAGGCCGTGAGAGGTTACAGGGTGAAGAATGAATTTCCTAGATGAGAGCAAGTTCTGTGTAGGCATTTAGGCCCTTATGTACAAAAACTGTCCAGGTGTAAGACTTTCCTTGTTGCCCATAGCAACCAAACAGAGCTCATATTCTGTTTTTCCAGAGCACTATATAAAATGAAAGGGCAGCTCTGATTGGTTGCTATGGGTGTGGTGTGGAGAGGCACGGGGGGAGACAGGGGAGAGGGAGGCAGGATCCCAGGTCCGATCCTTGCCACGGTGGCTACACACTTCACTACCCGCACCTCTTGTGCTCCTCCAGCACCTAGCACTAGTGAAGAGGGGTTCTGCACAGTGGATGTTGGTGGTGGTTGTTCCCCCAGGGCATCCGCTATAGATGGTCTCTCCCTCAACTGCCCGCTGTAGATGGTGAGTGGTATGCCCTTGATGTGCAGTGCAGAATAAGCATGCAGGAGCCACAAGAGGTTTAACAGTTTCAAAAACCATCTGAGGTCTCTTTTACTTCACCAGGCATAGATGGTATTAACAAAGCAGTGGTTTGCATTCAGGTTTCCAGCACACTTCTTCCAGTTGCAGCCACTCAGTGGACCAAGGCAGGGTGATGTTCCTAAACTTCATCCCTTGCATAGCTACCTCTCTCTTGTTTCACTCCCTTGTGGCCAGAGAAGAAAAGGCTAAAGCTGACCTGCAAGCCCAGAGGCAGCACAGCCCGTGTCAGGACGGCATGATGAACTGCACCTCCCAATAACTGCAGTTAATGACACCAATACCCTGAAGCTGGATATCAGTGGGGAGAGACAAGCTCCCCTGGATAGAGTCCCAGAAACTAAGTTTACCTGAATTCAAATAACCTCCTAATCAACCCCCACCCTGTGTTGTCATTGTTTTTCCCGCCAAAGTCTTGAGTGACTACAGCTGATTACATTCTGCAAGGCAGCATGACTATACACAATTTACAGACATGTGCAGATGCTATTAGCTGAATACATGAGTGAAATAGGGGTCATTTCTAGAACATTATTAGTTTAATAATAGCAAAAACCGGTGCAATTATTAGTGAACATTATCAAACATTTTAACCATTAGTAGTATACCCCACCACCTACTCCTGTATACTACATGGGCAACAAAGAAAGTCTTACACCTAGACAGTTTTCATACATTAGGCCCTTGGTCTGTAAAGAATGCTAGGAGCATTCTGCTCTGAAGCCTACAGAATTGTGAATGCAGCTGTAGAATATAATACAGACTGTAAATTGATACAATGCATTTACAAAGTGAATAGCCTGTTTATGTCGTTTAGTACTTTAAAATGATGTGCAGAGTTTACCTTGAGGAGCAGATCCCTGGCACTCAACTAAGTGTCCCACCCAACCTTGAGTAGTTAGTCTACCCTGGCTGTACATGCTAACTCTCCAGGCATATGGCATCATCTCAATATAGGTCCTGAAATGTTGTCAAATAGAGCCCACCAGGAAATGTAGTTTTGTATGTTTTTCATCAAGTAGAAAATACACAAAGCTAAAATGTGGTGTCAAATGAAAACTTTTGGTAAGTAGGTCAAATTTGTTATAAAAAGATTTCGATAGTGTATTCGGCGCTAAAGAAAGAGAGGGTGGCCGTGAACTAAAGGTGCTAATCACTTTTTAAAGGGGGAAAGAAACAACGTATTCTTCCATAAGCACTAATAGAAATCTATCACTTAAAAATGCAGTCACACCTGTAGGTGTCTAACATACAAATTTAGTTTAGTCTTATTAACTCTCACAGTTTGTTCAAAGTTTCAGTTGTTCTTTATACTCTACATCTTTTTTACTTTTATGCAAAAAGTTCTTTGTTAAAGGAAATACCACATATATCTTAAAGATTATATTAGGGAAATGCAATGGTATTAACATGATTAGGGCCCCCTCTCCTAGTTATCCCATAACGCGTAATGAACATCAGGTGACATGACATAACTTTCTTGCACTGGTTTTGACTGGCTTCCCAATCCAATAATAATAAGACCTCATGCGCACAGCATAGTCTTTACAGCAATGTACACAGTCCCTAGGGATGTGTACTACGTCAGTACACAGACATACAATCATAAACACGCCGTCTGCTTGTTAGAAGAGTGAAATGGAGTAACCGTTGAACTATACAAATATCCAACTGTGACCATGTGTTACCCTCCTTTAAGATATCCACCTAGTCATCAGACTTGTTTCCAATGTTACTTTTGATTACAAGTCAATGCCTTTATTTTCGGGGGATGCCATTCTAGAATGCTAATGTGAACACATAGCACTATGTTTTATTTCTGTGTGGTTTAGCAAAGGAGAATTTGTCCCTTGTGCACCATGAGTTGGCGCTAGGCCAACAGTGATTGTGATAAAGAGCTGTGGCTATTGAGAAGAACCCTAAGGGTGCGTTCCCACAGCAAGTGCCAAATACTGGTCAGTTATGCGACCGGTATTTGCATTGTTTTGCGGCCGTCCCCACGGCCATGGGGGGACGGCTTTTCTCCGCGATAAGCGGAAAAAAGCCCTCCCCCTTCACATTGAGAACCACATATTCCGTCCGGAAACCAGACAGAAGAATGTGCTTACACAATGTTTTGCAGGCGGAAAACCCGTGCAGTGGGGACTGCTGCACGGGTTTTCCATAGAGCCCCATTCTGTTCATTTTCGGCTGATTTTTCAGGCGGCCTGCCAAACCACAAACCGCCTGAAAAACCGTCCGAAAACCCTTGCAGTGGGGACATGCCCTAATACTTGAGACGGCTGCTTGGACTATGGAGAAAAGTGTACCCAGGAATTCCCATTGATGACAGTGAGGGAGGTCATTATGGCAGCCAGACACATGGAGGACTCCTGGAATGGAAGTGTGACATGCAATAATAGAATACCTCTATGTAGTGTCAGACTGGGGTGACAAAGTCATCATGCCTGCCTGCAATCAAGACAAGATGCTAGGGCTTCTGATTCTTCTTCACCTAATTATGAGGCAGCGGGCAGTGTTCATGAAGAGTCAATGAAGATGTATGATCCTCCCAATAATAAATTTTATATAACAATATACAAATAGCTATAATATAATGTGTGATACAGCTTAATAATAGTCTTATAATTACCAAATATATTATCTGTTAACCATATATGTTACAGAAGGAGAAAATATTATCACCATAGCGTTGATGGACAGAACCAGTATATCAAGGCAAATGTTATCAATAATACCACTATATAAAGGCCAAATAATACCGTCATACTATGACCACATAGTGACTGAATAATACCACCACCCCATGACCACATACCACCATATAGTGACTGAATAATACCACCATACTGTTCCGGAATAAAACCCATTACACTAAACCAATATCACCACAATACAGTGACCATATGGTGGTAAACGTCAGTTGTACACCAGAATTCTGCAGACATATAAGTGATTATAGTGCAGTTACTGTACATCCAGTGACTCACAGTTGACATCTTCTCTGATGAGTCATTCACTTTTCTTTTTCTTCTACATCAGGCCTAGACCAGCATGACAATTTCTTCCAGCCATTACTTCATTTTGCAGAATGCACCATACAAATATCTTAGGCTCCTTACTTTTCCAGCATCTTCCTACTTTCTGCCCACGTCTATACAAACTATCTTTATTGCACCAGGTAGTAAAAATTATTCCCTTAGTGCCCCACACAGTGATGATACCTTCAAAGAATAAAATTGCCCCCAGACGGTATAGTACTCCCACTCCCAATATAGATGAAGGCACATTATCTAGATAATAGGTAGCCCCCAAATTACGCAGGCAGATAGATTAACCCATCCACCTCCTACCCCCTAGCTGGGTGCATAGACCCCAATAAGGTAAGCATATCTTTCCCCCTAGGTAGGTCAATCTCTCCTACCCAATAGGTGAGTAGGTAAGCATCCCATTGGTTAGCTATGTTAGACCCATTAAGTAGGTGTAAGGTGTGGGTGCAGGTGCCAGGTGTCAAGCAAGCAGGTATACCTGGATAGCGGATGTATGTGGACGCTGGTGTTGCTTGGCCTACCAGTGGGATAGCTGGGAGGTGTAATGCACCAGCAAGTAAGTACCCACCGAGACTGTTTAGCTTTTAGGATCTTTACAGGTTTTACACGCAATGTTGAGGCACTTACAGCTTCACACCTGGGGCCTCCTGCTTTCACCTAGGTATGACACATCCACTTCAGTCCCTGGTGCTGAACGGGGACATCCTAGGCCTAGCTGTTGCTTTTATCGGGCACTTCTACACACAGGTAGGGTCCTTGAAACTCTAACACACCCAAGTGCCTAGTATCAGGGGTGTGCGTTTCCAGTCATCTCTGGATTGTCTTACTATATCTCGCTCACTTACTTCTGTATCTTTTCCTTCTGTTCAAACCAGGTATCTCTTTCTTCCTCTAGCTCTTTGAACAGAGTCTCTATCTCTCTTGTATCTGATTTTCTCTCTCTCTCTCTGCTCCTCACAGCTTATGGCTGGCTCTGTGAGTTTCCCTGTTCCTGGTGTGGGGGCAATATGTGCTTGAGCCACATCTGGCTTATGGTCAAGAGACCTCCTTATGCTGGGATTAGTAATTAGAACATTTCAACAACTGAACTGACCTACTTAATATAGCAAGCCCCTTATTTTAGAACCTGCAGACCCTCCCTTTCTCCATGCTCTGATTTGCTGCAGGCCTTCCCCATTTTCTGGTGCTTAAAGCACCCATGCACCTTATAGAAGTGTCTAGTCATCATTATTAACCCTTCTATATACATGTATACACATTTCAAACATATGAAATATAGCTAACACTGTTAGTAGGGCGATCCCACCTCCTACATAGGTATATAGGCCCCCTCTTCGGTATGTAGGTAAGTAGCCCCCATCCTTAAGAGTGCCCCTGTCTGATAATTGAAATAAAAAAATAAATAAAACCCATCTCTCCCCTTTCTACTGCTGAGCAGCTGGCTCCTGAGGATACATTTCAAAAGCATCGACAGACCTGTCATGCTCATGAGGTTTTCCCTGCTCCTTTGTGGACAAGTCCAAGCCTGCCTCTGTGACATGCAATGATTATTTCACACTCATATTTATATGAATTGTGCACTGTATACATCCAAATGAAATCTGACAAATAAGACTGTCCAATATTGCCCCATAGACTTGGACTTCTTGTCTTGTTAAATATTGTATAAAGCCCTAATCTACTAAAATGCACAAACTCTTGAAGTAATGGATCAACCTCTATTGCTTAGTTTGTCAGAAGACCATCATGTGATATCATTAGCCTACGTGACCCCTTGAACAGAATCATTAAAGGGGTTGTCTCACTACATTGATTCATCTTACCTCAGTCCTGTTTTCTTGCTTTCACTTTGAATTCAGGGGTGTGTTTACTGGCTTCCACTAGGCTGCAGTAGAAGTCAGGTCTGTAGCTATAGCAGCTAGTGCTGGCAGCCAATCAGGATAGATCAAACAGGTCTGTAGCTATAGCAACCTGAGGAGCTGATGCAGCTCATACAAGAGGGGATATCTAGGAATAGGTAGGACACTGTTAATGGACACATATTGCAAAGTGATTTGTTTTTGTAAGATCTTTAACATTAAAAGCAATCCCTGTAGTGAGACAACCCCTTTAACTATACAAAAGCGCAGTCTTTATGGCAGGACCACATGAAACACTAATGAGCTCAAATATTCACAAGATACATTAGAATATAGGATTTGAGATTATATATTCAATTATTACTTTAGTCTAAATCAGAAACTATTTTTATGTTACTTTTGGTGGAACATTTCACAGACGTCATTAATATACGGAATTGTTTCCTATAACTGACATGACCTAATGGCTGTATTTAGCAGAAAATAAGGATATATCAATAAAAATTTGTTAAAGCAATCTGGCTGTTCCCGGGCATGCGGGGGTTTGGAGCAGCGTTGCGGTGTTCACACGTTGTTACAATAACAGAGGTGTTATTCACTGCTTAATCACTTCAGAACTAGCTGCACTGGAGTCCTATTAACGCTGCGACATTTATCATAGAGCCAATAAAAAACATTATTGCTGGACGTAAAATGTTACTGTGGGTCCTGCCTCACAAAACACTGTGCTATTTTATTAGTCCTCAATGGAAACACAGAGTGTGAAAACACATGTTCAATAAGGAATAAAAGATAAGAAGTGCAATGCCTATCAAAGAATTTTTCTGTAGGTGAATTTACGTGTCTGGAAAGTTTAGCATTGTCACCATGATTTAGAAACAACGCAATGTTAATTGTTACTGAACCTATTCTGAGTATAGCTACAACTGTTGTTTGTGAGTTAATGAGGACCTATGGTGTCTTCAAACAACTCCAAATGTCAGGAATCTTATATCCCTGCTGCTCCATTGATTTGAGAATTTTTTGGCTCTACTAGCCACCACCCCAATCAACATTCACTAACATATGCCTTAGTTTTGGCAACCTATATGTCAGTAAAAATACAAAGGGTGACATGTATGAACGATGCTGCGCCAGTTTTCTGGTGTACTTTAAGCCAAAAAGAATGTATGAACAGGTGCACTCCAAACTTTGGCACAATAAGTCCCTTTGTAATCCACCAAAGACACTTTTTAATGCGTCAAAGATTGGGGTGTCCTGGGGCATGTCACGTCACATTCATAGGATTAGACATATTTATGATTCTTTGATGCCAAACGTAGGCGCAGAACAGTTAGAACAACCAGAACAAATTTAAAGTGGTGTGCCTGGGCCTAAGCTGTAATAGTGCCACTACAATGCGCCTGTATGCATGACCTGCAGAAGAACAGGTTCATACAATCTGGCGCATTCTACACTGCCTTAAAGCTATTTAGAACTGGCCTGTCAGCGCCAGGACTCATACAATATGTCGCCCAAAGACTGCATAGGCGAGGAGGTCAACACTGATCACTTCTAAAAGGGAAAAGCACTTAGCTTTATGACCGGTTTAGAACTGTGCAGTAGGGATCTTCTTGCTGAGAGCCTACAATAGTCCAGAGCATAAACGTCTTCTTTTGTTGAGAATTAACTGGTGACCTGAGGTTGGAGCAGAACTAATCTGAGTTCTGAATCTACAGTAGGACCAATCAATGGCTGAGGTAGTGTATTTAAACCAGTCTATCTGGGTACTCCATGCCTGTGATTCTTCCTGTTTCCTGGCTCTTTGCCCTTTTGGCTGCCTGCAGTTTTTGAAGTATTTTCTAGTTTTTGACCTGTCAGTTGTTCTTCTGCCCCTCAATTTAGTTACTATGAACGCTTCTGGAATTTGACCACATTTGTATATTCTTTGCCTTTTATTCTATGTTCTCCTTAATTTGCCCTGTCTGTCTTCCCCATTTGTCTACCTACATCTCAATGGTGAGTCTCTAGCAGCCAAGTCCATCCTGCTTTGCGGCGCTCTCGGTTGAAAACCTAGAATGAGCCTTAGACTCTGGATGTCAGAGGGTGTCTGATCGCAGACAACAGTTTTTAGTAGGTTCCGTTTGTTCTGCCTTCTTCTAGCCTGTTTGGGGACTTCCTTGCGGTGAATTGCTTTAGTAACAATTCCATAACACCGCCCTCTAAGGAGGTCATCTAAATCAGTGGAGCAGCAAAGATATACTACTCACAAAAAAGGGATATTTCGGGTGAAAGTTATGGAAAACTTTCACACTACAGTGATATTTTATCTAGAAAGTCATCCATTTAAGTCATACCATGCAATGTTGATTTTCTTACCCCAAACAATTAATAAAACAAAAGTCAACTACAGTGAAGGGTATAAACCATCAAAACATGCCAATGTCTCAATAATGTGTCATGTAGCCTTGAGCATCAATTACAGTTTGTCAATGACATCTCATGCTGTTCGCAAGTCGAGTTATTGACTGTTGAGGCCTGGCATCCCACTTTTCTTGATGGGTATCCTCAGGTTATTGAGGTTCAGGGGTACAATAACGAGTTTATACACAGCTACTCAGCTGATCCCACAGGTTTTCAGGGGGTTTCAGGTCTGGAGAAATTACAGGCCACTCCATTTGATGTACTCCAGTCTCCAACAGCGTAATGATGCGACCTTGATGAGCTGGAGCATTGTCCATGAAGATGGAACCCCAAAAAACCCAAAAAAAAAATTTTTTTTTAAAAAACAGGGTTTCCTTTTTCCGGTCCTCGGCGTTTGTGTATTTAAATTTCATTGGGAACCCCCCTGACCCTTTTTTGCTTTTTATTTTTCGAAATTTTATTTTTTTTTTGCCTTTTTCTTAATATTTATTTTTTAATTTGAAGGGAAAAATTTTTTTTGCTTTTTTTTTTGTCCTTTTCCCCCCCAATTAAGGGGTTTTTACGAACGTTCTTGGGGAAAAAAGTTTTTTAAATTTTTCCCAAAAAAGAGGTCGGTTTCCCCAAGGGGGGCCTTTTGGCTTTTTTGTGGTTTTCGTTTTAAAAAAGGGGCTGGATTAAAATTTCAAAGAATTGCCAAAGTTAAAGTTTTTTATTTGTAGTGGGGTTTTAAAAATTTTTTTTAGGGTTTCTTAAGGTATGCCCTTTTTGGGGAAATTTTTGGGCCGGTTTTTGGGGCGGGGGGGTGACATTTTTAATTAAATGTTTTTTGCCGCGGCCCTAGTGGAAAAGGTTTGCTTTATTTTTTCGAAAAAAATTTTTTAGAAAAAGAAAATGTGCTTATTTTTATTAATAAAAGGGGGCCTTCCTTTTTTGTGTTTTTTTTATCCCCCAAATGTTGGGAAATTTGCGGTGGGGTTTTTTTATTTTTTCTGAATAAGGGAATTCGGGTTTGACCCCGCGAGGTGAAAACCCTTGGGGTGGGTGTATTGGGGTTTGGGTTTTTTTGGGGGGTTTAAACGGGGTTTCAAAGGTATTGGTAAAGGCCCAAAAATTTTATAGGGGTTAAAAAAAGGTTTTCCCTTCTTTTGGAATCCTTTTTTTTTTGGCCTTTTTTGGGGCATAAAAGGGGCCGGGTTGTTGTTGTGGTAATGTTTTTTTTTTTTTTTTGGAATTGGGGGAAATGGGGGTTTTTTCCCCAATTTTTACAATTTTTTTTTTTAAAAAACTTTTAAAATTTGGGCCGGGTTTTAAACCAAGGGGGGGTTTGCTTCCATTTGAACATTCCCGCCCTTTTTCACACACTAAAAACTTTTCATGGTTTTTTTATTTTTTTTCTGATTTTTTGTGGGGGGATTTTTTGTTAAAGATTTTGGTCCCTTTTTGAACCCGGGGGAAAATGTTGCACTCCCTTTGGTTTTTGAAATGCCGGAGAAAAAGGGGGTTTTTTAAAAGGGGGGGGAAAGGTTAAATCTTTTTGGGTTCCCCCCCCCCCAGGTATTTGGGGCCCCATTTGTCGGCATTGGAACCCCTTTTTAACCGCTTTTTTAAGCAAAAAATGGCGGGAGGGAAATTCCCCCCCCGCATTCGGGAGTAAGGGGCGGGGCGTGGCCCCCCGGCCCCTTGCAGAAATTTCCAGGGATATTGGGGTTAGTTTGGAGGGAGGGAAGTTTTGGGGGGTAGGGGGTTTTTTGGTGGTGGAATAAGGTGTGAAGGACCCTGTTAAAAAAAATAGGGGACTTTAAAAAGGGGGGTTGAACTATATTGGGTGAACATGGTTTTTTCGGGGATTTTAAAAAAAAAAAAAATATATTATAAAAATTTTATAGATAAAAAACCTTTCCCAAACAGTTTAATCAGTTTTCTGTGGCTAATGCCCGGCAATGGTATGACCAACCCCCAGAAGGGGCATTCATTTTGCATGGAGGGGAATCTATGGGCGTGGGACCAGTACCCTCGTGCTGT
Source organism: Phyllomedusa bahiana (assembly GCA_025379985.1). Taxonomy (NCBI): domain Eukaryota; kingdom Metazoa; phylum Chordata; class Amphibia; order Anura; family Hylidae; genus Phyllomedusa; species Phyllomedusa bahiana. The sequence continues at coordinate 257,376 of JAODAL010000261.1, forward strand.
TAGTGAAATGGTGGCCCCAACACCCCTTTGGCCGTGTTCAACGGCTTATTCCCCGGGATTGTGCCCCGTATTGAGCCACAAATCCCCCGTAAATAAGGGGCGGGCGGGGGGGGGCCGGGCGGGGGGGGCCCCCCCCCGTAACGCCCCGGTAAATAATGTGCTGCATTTTTCCCCCGCGGCGGATTCCCCCGGGGGGGGAGGAGCGAGGGATTCCACTTTTTCCAATGAGAGCAGGGATTACGAAATTCCCGCGGTTTGGCCCCAAAGGAAGGCAAACCCGGCGGCGTACGGCCCCAAATACGGCAAAATAAGCCGTGTAAACGAGGCTTAAAGGGCCCAGTTTTTTGCCCTTCCGAACACCCCATTTTTAAATTTGACTGTGTCAATTTATGTGGAAAAAATTTTTGACATTTTCATACCATGTGTTTTCAGAGATGTTTTTTGGACACATTTGCTTTAATTAGTAAGAAATTTTTATCCATACAAATCCTTTTTGTTTGTGGAAAAAATAAAAAATTTATAAAAAATTGGGAAAAATTTTGCGTTTTTGAAAGTTCAAATTTTGCGTGCAAGACAATAATTTTTCCCCCAAAAAAAATAGTTTAAAAATTGATTAAAAATTGCCCATAAGTTGGCATCTTTTTTTTAAATGTTTTTTTTTTTTTTTACAAATTGGGGGGCTTAAAAATTTAGTGTAATTTCTCACATTTCAAAAAAAATTTGCAATTTAAAATTTTTTTAGGGACCACTCCAGTTCTGACGTGGCTTTGGGGGGCTGATTTTATCCCCCCTAAGTGAGCCATCTAGAAACAGACCCCTTAACTTTTTTACAACATTTTAGGAAGTTAATAACCCTTCAATATTTAAAAGAAATTTTAAAGCAAGTGGGGGGTAAATTTTTTAAAAATTTAACTTTTTGGGAGGTTTTCAATTTTTATCCATTATTCCGGATACGGTAAATTGATGGGTAAATGAACTTAAAAAAAAAACCCCGGTCTGCCGTTTTTAGAGATACCCAAAAATTTGGCCCTAGTGATTATTTGCCTCACCATAACCCCCAAATAGGAGAGCCCACTATACTTGGGGTCTCATTTTCAAACATTTTATTTGGGCCCCAATTTCGGGTTTGGGGACACCCAAAGGGCAAAAAACTTAATAAAACCCCTAAATAACCGCAATTGGAAACAACCCTTAAGAATATATAGGGGTGCTTTGGGATATAGACCCAACATGTTTACAAATTTTTTTTTGCAAAGTTTAAAAATTTTAAAAAAAAATTTTTTTTTTCAAAAATTGAATTTTATTTAAAAATGTTTAATACAAGGAATCTGGAAAAAAAAAACCAAAACTTTGTTAAAAATTTCTTCCAAGTTTGGGAATACCCTACATGTGGGTTTAAATGTGTTTTGGCGCAAAGGGGGGCGTAAAGGGGGGGAGGCTTTGGTTTTGGGGCGCAATTTTGGTGGGCCATGCGCATTTTTCCAAAGCCCCCAAAATGCAGAACGCGAAACCTTCCAGAATGCCCCCTTTTGATTCAAACCCTTTTGGGGTTCATCTAGGGGGTTTTTTACTGTGCTTTTGGATGCACGGTGTTTATAGTTTTTTTTTAGCTTGGGCAATTTAAAATGGGGGAAAAAAAAAGTTCGTCAGTTTTTTTGGGTTTTAATTTTTCAGCATTGGTGCAGTGTAATGATGTGATAATTTACTTGGGGTTTGGTACAAATTCAATAATATAGATTTTTATAGCTTTTTGTTTTATTTCTTTTAACCATAGAAATACGCTATAAAAAATTGCGTTTTTATGTTGTTTTTGCAGCCAAACTTTTTTATTTTTCTGTGTGCAGAGCTGTTATGGGTTGTTTTCGGGGGTGATTGAAGTTTTTATTTGGGACCTTTGGGGTGCATATGATGCTATATCACTTTTTTTTTAAGGTTTTTTGAGATTTTTGAACAAAATAAGCAATTTGGGGTGTTTTTTTTTTTTATTTTTTTAGGGTCCTGTGAAATATGAAAGGTACTTTATCAGCAGGCATACATTACACCCTACCCCAAAATTTGTAATTTTTTTTTATGTTTTTTCTGCTTTTAACAATAAAAACACTTTTTATTCACCAGGAAAATACGTTTTTGATCGCCCAAATAGAGACCAAAAATTTAAAAATTTTTTGTGCTTGGGCTGTGGGGATTGTTTTTTTGGGATGAGTTACGTTTTTATTAGTATATTTTTGGGGGACAAGGCTTTTTTATCGCTTTTAAAACCTTTTTTGGAGGCCGGGGGAAGAAAATACTGCAATCCTAGTATGTTTTTTTTTTTATTTTAACAGGGTCACCCCAGTATCCAATGATAAAATAGCTTTTTTTGGGGCGTACTTTTTGGCATAACCTATTTTTAAAAAGTTTTTTTAAAGTTTAAACACTAAAAAAAAAAAGTGTTTTTTTTTGTGTAAAACAATATTTATGCATCGTTTTTGAGAGTATACATTTTTTTTTTTATACAAGCTGTAAAGGATTTTTTTTTTCGGGTAAACTGACGTTTTAATTGGCAACTTTTGGGGTTTCTGGGGTTTTTGACGTTTTTATTCCATTTTATGTGCTGCGGGGAAAAGACAATAAATCTTAAAACTGTGTTGTTTTTTTTGTTTTTTTTTACGGCGTTCACCGTAGGGGTTATTTAACATGCAATTTATGGGCAGGTCGTTAGAGCGGCAAACCAAATAGGGGGTTTATTTTTTTTATTCTTTTTGGGGCGAAGGCGTTTGTAAAAGGGGAAAAGGGCGGTGTATATTTTTATTTTATTTTCGTGTTTGTTTTTACTTTTTTTACTTTTTTTTCTTTTTTAATTTTAATTTTTTCTTTTCCCCTGGGGATTTGAAAGAGAGAAATTTTAGATCCTCATTCAATGGAATCAGTGCTTGCTTTTTTGCTTATGACTGGTTCCCCTTTAAAATGGGCCGGCGGGCATCGTGACTCAAAAAACCCTGGAAGGGATTCTTGCCTTCCCTGTGTTGTCAGAGGGCAGGAGCTGCCCGGGTTTGACCGTTTCCCTCGTGCTGCCGCCCCACAAAACGCAGGGGGAGCGATTCCTCCTGGGTCTTCTTAGTTATTGCGAGATCATCCGATAATTAAGGGGGGCCGCCCCCCCCCCCCCCCCCCGGCGCGATCCGGGGGCGGGGCCCCCGGGGGATGTCGCTGTAATATAACGGATAACCCCGCGCGACGCGCAACTCTGCTTTTTAGTTCGCCGTCCTAGGGGCGATCCCTACGTCCCGGTGCGTGAACCCCCAAAGACCTGGACGTAGGATACGTTAAAATGTTAAGGGTTAAAGGGGTTTTGCCCGTACGTGCCCTTATTGTAAAAGTAATGTAAAGAAAGCACGGAGCTGAAAGCAGAGACACAGACAGCCAGAGCACAAGCTGATAAGGGGTGTGTGAAATGTTATAAAAAAACAAATACAATTGGGATTTTTGTATACAAAAAACAAACCTTTTTTCCACAGCGTTGAAAGCTTCTTATTTTTCTTGTCATCGATAAAACAGGGATCTACTAATAACCACTACAACTTGATTTGTATACAAAAGAAAACCTTTTTCCCGACTTGAAAGTTTTTATGTTCCTTCTCAGATAAAGGGACTAAAAGATAATCACATCAAAAAGTTTATTTGTAACAAAAGAAAATTTTTTCCACACAGTTTTAAGCTTTTTGTTCTCTGTATAATAAAACAGGGATTATTTAGATAATTCCCCTACAACTAGGGGATTTTTGTATACAAAGCAACATATTTCTACCTGGGGCCTTGAAAACTTTGCAGCCTCTATAGATAAGAAGTGTGCTTGGAAGCCGGCCGCAGCTTTGTAGGTGTATCTAAATGAAGCTTTTAAGTAAATAAGGGAAAGGGAAGGCGCTGTAGCTCTTCAGGTTTCAATTTTTTTAATACTAAATTTTTGAAAAGTGATTAAATACCCCTTTTTGGGGGACCACGTAAATTAATATGGAAAACCCCCTTTAAAGGGGAGCGCTATACATACCCCTGTGGTCACCAAACAAGCTTTGGTGGTTGGTGTTTCAGTGTGGGAGGTGGTCCCGTCAATCACTTTGTAATGGTACAGTGAAAAAATAAAATTTAAAACAAGCAGCGAAACAAAAAATACATTGATTCAATGTCCTGACTGTGCTCCATATACAAAATATGTACTCTGATGAAAGCAGCCAAGAAACAAAGAGTATTTATCATTATCTGGTTTCCATTAGTAAAAAAAAACAAATGGTGACACATTTTCTTTAAGGCCAATACCTTTTCATATGTGGTTCTGTAATCTTGCCCAAAAGGGTTTCAGTAAGGACAGAAAAATGGTATTTATCCACGTGATGTATGGATAAAATAGAAGTCACGCCGCCCCAAAGATTGCCCCCTTTTCCCCCTAAATCAAGTTTTCATCTTTAAACTTATAGGAAAAGAAAAAGCAATTCCCCCTTAAAACCCCTCCCTTGTTGGTAAGTGGGAAGTAGTATTATGAACTTTTTATTCCGGTATTTTTTTTTTAACTAAAAGTCAGGGTGACATTGGTTTAGCACTGCCCCCGGTGCTGTAGTACATGGATTGTGGGATACAAATAATAAAAACAGCTAATAAAAACTATTTTTAAACTAAAATGTATGATTCTCATCAGCAGGCATCTGTAACTACAATCTGTGAAGGTCTCTTGGAATAGCTTCTTTTAATACCTTCGAATGGAAAATTTGAAAGAAAGCTTTTCCCAGATAAAAGGAGTAAAAAAACAACCGGACAGTATTTTCATTAATAAATAAAAATGTAAAGTCAAAGGCTTTTTTTACATAAGATTCAGTTCACTGTAGCTGTACTTCAACCTGGCTAAGGAAAGTCTTTTTGGATCCTGTAAACCCCGACTTAGTAATTGCCGCCTTTTTTGTAAGGGATGCTTTCTGCGTTACCCCTTAAGAGTGATCAAAGAATGTATTGGTTTAACAGATTACTTTATTTTCCTCACAACCTTGACTCAGAAGTTTGATGGTTACTGGGAAATAGGTGAATTTTTTAAAGGAAATTCCCACAGTTTAAAATTTTTGGATATCAAAAAAACTGTGGGTTTGCCCCAACACTTTGATTATTTAGAACTCCAGTTGAAATCAATGGGAGATTTATGACCCCCTTTGTCCCAAAATGAGAGTTTGGCATTTTACCCCAGAAGGTGGGGTCCCCCGAGTTGACCCCAGACCCATGACATATGGCAGAACCTACAAAAAATATATGGGGGACAAAAACCCTTTCAACCCTGCTATACTCCACACATCCTTAAAGGGTCAGGTTGCTCCAACAAGGACTGCTCGCTTTTGTGAATTCTACATTGCTTCTTTGAGTCTCTGGGAGGGTACCGGGTATTGCACCCCACCCCCACTCAACCAAATTTTCTTTTTTCAGCACACTTAAAGGGAAAACTGTCCCTTTTTTTTTTTTTTTTAATTATTAAATCAAGCCCTGATCATATTCCTTTTCCCTCAGTCTTTTTATTTCCCGTTGTAGATTTCTCAATTTCGGCCGTCTAATATGATTTTTGGGGGAAAATTCTTGCTTGCATGCTTTAACAGCAGTGGAGATACTTTACAGCGTTATGCAATAGGACTTTTGACAGTTTTGTCCCCAAAACTCTTTTGGAAGTTTTCACTGTGAAGGGAGGGGAAGGGGGGGCGTGCATTCCTCTTTGACTGGTGGATTTTTGTTATTGTAAAATGGCTCCTTTTAGTTTTACCCTGCTTTATGATAAAGCAAAATTGGGAAAAACTTTAAAAAGAACAGGAAATGTCAGAGATTATTAGTTAGGGCCAAAGGAAACTGAGGGCTTAAGAATTATAAAAAAAAAAATGAAAATGATTGGAAAATAAAAAAAAACATAACCAAAAATTCCAAAATGTGTTTAACATAAAAATGTGAGTTAAACAATAAGTAATAATTCCCTTTAAGCCTCTCATCTCTTCTGATGTGGTGTAACTTCTGATTTGACTATTTCTGGTTCTTCTAGGTAACTCATTTTGTTTTGGAATGAAGAAGATATCAGATGTAAAATTTGGAGCATGATAAATGCTTTTTTTTTCCCTTTCCCGGGTTCCCAAAACTACGGGTAATTAGGGAAACTGGGAAGTGAGTTGGGAAAAACACTGGTATGTACTGTGGTGAAGCAACATTGGGAGCAATGCAATGACTTAGTGAGTGAAATAAAAAACTCCAAAAAAAAAAACAATTGACTAACCCAAATTAGGATTAGAAACATTCTTTGCCAAAATTTTATTTGGACCTACCCTAATCCAATCGCTTAGATTTTTTTTGGGGCTAAATTTTACTTGACCAAATTGAAATTAATAGACTGAGGTTTTTGAGATAGCTCTGGCCCCAGTACAAGCTGGAAACCTTTTTTTAAGAAATCACAAATTCTTTTTAACAAAAAATAACATAAAATAATTATTTACTCCCATAAAAACGACTTCCCGTTTTTATTTAATATGCTAATTCAGGTGTCAATTTTCTGTGAAATTTGGACCGAGTGCAATTTTCTAAGACCAAAATTGAAAAAAAAAGCCCAAAAAAACCTTAATTGCTTACATTAAAAAAATTTTTAAATCTCCTGTTAAAATTGGGTGCATAAGTTCATTACAGTAGATGGAAAATGATCTTCTCAAGTAGCTAATATCATTCTTCTTTTTCTCATCAGGAATTTTTACATAGAATTTTCATATTACTTAGTAAATATTCATGTGGTATCTGTTGTTTCCCTCACAACTCTAAAAATACAAACTAAGCTCATAAAAATATGACCCGTGAGGTTGTAGAGTGACGTTGTTTTCACGTCCCTTTTTGGGGGGCTTCAATATCCCCATTGACACAGTTCACCCAGCTGCCACCAAACTCCTACCACTTTCCTCCTATTTAAGCCTATCACAGTGGGCCTCTGGAGCCACTCACAAAAAGGGACACAGACAGATTCATTTTGCCCTACCTTCCCCTTTTTAACATCTCAGATTCTTTTTCCCCTTCGCCATAATTGTTATTTCTCTCTTCTTTTCCTGTCACATGTCCCTACACTTCAGAAGCTAAAACAACCCTTACAGAAATCTCGAGAGTCTCAAAATGCAAACTCTCTCAGACTCTCTTTTACCTCTTTCCACCATAGCCACTCTTTATGTTATTGACATAGCCACTGCATTCTGCAACACCACGATCCCTTCCTCTTGTGACTCAGTTGCCCCTCTCAGGCACAATAGAACTTGCCGAATGAATAGTCAGCCCTGGCAAACAAAGTTGACAAAAAGAACTGAGACAAGTTTCCAGAGTTTCAGAGCAGCGCTGGAAGTAAACCCTCTCCATAGAAAACTTTCACACATACAAACACACTTACTTTACCTCTCTCATACAGTATTGTCTCTGCCTTACAACCCTAAATAACTACTCAACATCTTTGGTTCCTTACACCGTCCCCCTGTGCTACTCCCTCCTGTCTCATCTCCACTGAAGCTTTTGACATGCACTTAAAGGGAATGTGTCATCAAAAAATGACTTATTGTTTAACTCTCATTTTTATTAAACACATTTTGTAGGAATTTTTGGTTATGTTTTTTTTAAATTTTCCATATCACTTTCAGTATTTTTTAATAATTCTTAAGTCGGCAGTTTTTTACTTGGCCATAGGCCTAATAATCGTCTGACACTTCCTGTTCTGTTTAGAGAGCTTTTCAGCAGTGTGCTCATTATAGTAACAGCAGGGTTAAATAAGGAGAGGGACACCATTGTGTACAGATAACACAGAATCCACCAGTCACAAGAGGGGATGTCACAGCTCCCCTCTCCCCTCCCTTCACAGTGAAAAAATCTCCTATACAAGTCTATGGGACATAATCGTCTTCAGAATCCTATGTGCATGAAGCTGCTGTAAAGTATCTCTCTGGGCTGCTGTTAAGCAGTGCAAGCAAGAATGTCTCCCCAAAAATCATATTTTAGAGGACCGAATAGAGAAATCTACAATTGGAAAAAAAAAAACGACTGAGAGGAAAAGAATATGGATCAGGGGCTTGATTTAATAAGTAAAAAAAAAAATGGTGACAGATTCCCTTTAAAAAGCAAGATCAACAACATCAGGGAAAGCTTCAACCTACAGTCCCTGCAACCTGCTTTAAAATTTGGCAAAATACCTTTTTTCCCAATAAACGTTGCCACCATTACTCATGACAAACATTTCATACTACTCTCCAAATCTAACCCCTGCATTTTTCTTTTATTTAAACTTTAAACAGTAAAAAACTTTTTCAGAAGTCACTTCTTGACTCCTTCTCTTTACCATCGCCCCTTCTCTCTTTTACCATTTGCCTCAAAAATCCAAACAAAATGTTATCGCTTTTGCCCTTTCTTTATCAAAAATTGCTTTTGACTCTAAAACAGTCTAGCTTTCGATCCCACCACTCTGCTGAAACTGTCCTAACTAAAGCCACCAATGACTTAACAACTGCAAAAGCCTCACTTCTCTTTGCTGCTCCTTCTTTTGCCTTTGACACAGTTGAACACTCCCTACTCCTACAAATTTTAACCACAAGTCATCTTTGGGTTAATTAAAAAACACATTTTTATTATGTAAAAATTTAGCTAAAAGGTTTGTTCGGTCCTCATGTTCATGAAAATGTAAAAATCTGTACCAGTGAAACGGAAGTTCTAGAGTATTTCCTGCTTTTATGCTAGATATAAAAAGAGTCCTTATCAGAAATGAAATATATTTTTAAAATTTTTTTTAAATTATGTGGAGGAAATTGACATAGAGCAATGATAATACTGACAAAATTAACATTTGTACAAAAAACCTGGTAAAGGAAACCATTTTCCATATGTACAGCAGATTAAATACACTACTCACAACAAATTGGGAAATTTTTGGATTTTGGGTTGTAATTTCGGGGAAGAACATAAAATCCTTAAAAAATGTTTTAAATGAAAACTTTACTTTAGAATGATATGTAAAATGTTCTGTTTCAATATTTTGCAAAATTACTGATCATTAAAGGGTGCTTTTCCCCTGCGTTTTTTTGATGGCTTTTTGGCGAAATGTACAGCATATTTGCTGTGCCTTTCCGCAGAAAAAAGCATCCAAAAACGCACAAAAAAATGGAGCGTTTTTTTGTACAGAAAGGCACAGCAATTAATGCTGTACATTTCTGCACAAAAAAAGCATCAAAAATGTTCCATGTGAAAGCACCCAAACAAAGAGCTTAATGGCAAAATTCCCAACAGGTGTTTGATCCCTGAAAGTCCAATAAAATTTGGAGATCAATTGGAATTGGGACTTAAACAGTTTCCCGTTTAAAGCGTTCATATTTTGAACATGAGGGAAGACAACACTTTCATTGTCCAGACCTGCCCCTTGTGAGGGTTTTAAACCGGATGCACTCAGGGGAAAAAGGGAAATGGCCTCTGAGCTTTAAAAAATGTCACAGAGTCTTTTGCAGGTTGCCCAAAAAGAGATCAGAGAGACTGGAAAAAGGGCACGGAAAAAGGCCCAAAAAAGTTGAAAGTTTTTAGCTCCCTACACCTTTTGATGACCCGGGTTTTTTAAATCAATGCCCTGGGGAAACCCCAAGGGGCACAAACTCCCGGCCAAATTTTTTAAAAAAGGGAAGGGGCCAAATGTACTTTAGACCATTTTTTTCTTTAAATCAGGTTGTTTGTGTGCCTTTGTGTAAGGGAAAAGGGGTCCCCTCTTCTTTGCCCCTTTTGTGATTTTCCAGGTTTTTCTTTTTTATTGTTTTTGAACCTGTTGATGACAAATTTTGACATTAAAGTCCAAAGGGCCATCACCCCTGAGAGCCTCCCGGGTTGAAAAACCCCGTAAAAGGTGAAGGGGGGTAAAGTTTAATTTTTATTGTTAAAGGGGTTTTCTTGGGTTTTTAATGAGGGCCCAAAAAGTGACAACAATGAATTTAGGGGACTTTAAAAAATTTAAAATTTAAAATTTTTTTTGGGTTTAAATTGGGATAAAAACCCTTTTTTGTGAATTTTTCCATTAAAAACCCCCTTGTTAGAGATCAGAAATTGTGCAAAAAAATATGGTTTTTGAACGTTGGACTTTTTTCCCTTCTAAAAAGGGGAAAAGATGGTCTAATGCACATTTAAAAAAAAAAAATTTAAAAAAATGTTTATTCATCCTGAAATTGCAACCAAACACCAAATATTGCTAACTTTTTGTGAGTAGTGTAAGTATTTAACATGTCACCAATTTTCTAAGTAAAAATATCTCTAAAGGTGCTATTGACATAATACCTCACACAACGTCAATGACAATATCTATTTATCTATCACAGAAAAAAAATGTAAAAACATAGTGTTCTCAAGGCCAAAATGAGCTTCATCTTTAGATGACTAAACCATTTTTTTTACCTTAGAAATATGTAAATTATTTCCCCAGGGGGGGTATGATTTTGCCAAATTATAGACCTTTCACCTTTAAATGAAGGGACACAAAGTTTAAGACACTTATGGCCGTTTTATACTATCCTTAACCCTTTTAGTTTATTGGGGGGTTGAGCTACTGATCAATGAATTGCTAACGACATCAGTACTAATTTCCTACAAAGAATCAAAAAGCTTTCCTAGGGTTGAAGCCCTTTTTAAAGGGGGGCCAAATTTTTGGAATCTTTTTTCTTCAAATTGGGAAAAAGGGCGTTTCCCAAAATTTATTTCTGTGTTTTTATTTTTTTTTTAAACCCAAAAACCCAAGAAAAACTATAATGGATATGTTTAAAAATTTAGTATTTACTAATCTGTGGAAATTAGAAAAAAAAAGCCTTAAAACACAGCTAATTTATAATGGAAATATTTAATATTTAAAAAAGGGGATGAAATCGCTTCTTTATTTCAGCTGATTCATACTGTTCTCTCTTTTTTCCCCTCCCGTGGGTGATTTTCATCCCCCTTCACTGTTTCATGCTGGCTCCCGAGATTTCCCCCCCCTCCCCCCCTCCCCTCCCCTCCTCTCTGAGTCCACATATCTCTGTGCCCTCTCCCTATCAGTCTTTTTTTATAAGAGCTGTATACTCCCAAAAGGCTGCTTTCAATCTAGACTGAGCACTGATCTCGTCTCCTCTCACAGCTGGAGATTTTTACCGTTAAATCCAAGCTTTCTATGAACGGCACAGGTCTCCCTACTATGCAGGAGTTAGGCCCCGAGACACAACTGTTATTTTTCTGATTGTAAAATTTCTGCTGCAGTTGTTTCTGCTAGGTGTGCAGAGAAATTGCTACGGCCCCTAACTCTGAGTCAGGCAGGGATCCACACACAATTGTGCTGTTTCCTGATTGTGAAAGCCCTGCAGTATTATTCTATTCCTTCTGGCTGTGCAGAGTATAAATGTGCCGGTCCTTTACTCTGAGTGAGAGAGACAGGCATGCTCGCTCCTGTGAAAACGACCGGGGGTCGAACAGAATGTAAATGAGCTCTCAGCCAGTGAAATGCAAGGAGGAGGGATCCGACCAGCATTGGATATCAGTGTAAACAGAAGATAAGGAATACTGTGAATACAAGACAGCTTTGCTAATGACATCCAATTGCAAAGTTGTTTGTTTTCAGTGTCCCCTTATTCTGAAGGCCATTTAATGAAATGATACAACCCCTTTAAATATAAAAAAATAGATTCATAAAACACATGCATCAAATACAAAAGTGTAAGTGATGCTTTAGGGCATTTTGGGTTGTCCATATACTGATTACCACTATGTGCTATGCTGCACCTATATCTGCTGTGCTTTTAAGTTAAAAGAACAGGTGCAGCATAACAAATAGTGGGCATCCCCATGTGACTTTCTCAGTATTTTTAATCAGTATTTGATAGTCCAAACCAGGGGTGGAACATACAGTATCTCACAAAAGTGAGTACAACCCCCCTACATTTTTGAAAATATTGGGTTTTTTTGTAATAAATAAAAATTTTAAATTTTTTTTCCCCTAGCACAAAACTGAAGAATGACACTTTTTTATACAAAATAAAATAGGCCCAAAGTAAGCTTTTTATAACAGTTTAAAATTTGTTGTGCTCTCAAAAAAACCCCAACACACAACCATCAATGTCTAAACGCTGACAACCCAAAAGTGAGTACAAACCCAATAAAAAAATGGGGGAAGGTTTTGCTCAAAGTTTTCAAAAGTTTTGGGGCATTTCCCCCCATTTTTTTTGGCACTGCTTTTTAAATTCCCTTTGGGGTTTGGAGTTTTTACTAGGGTTCACAGTTTTTTCACTAGAATCCTCCCACGAACATGTTTTCCTCTTTTTCTGTCTCCTTCCTTGTTTTTGCATTTAAATCTTAGCACAAAAGGGTCCTCTTTCCCTCTTTAACCCGCCGTTATTTAGTTTTTGCCATTGAACTTATTTAGGCCCCATAATAGTAAGTAACCCCCCCAAATTTTAATGGGCCCTTGGAATTTTTGGGGCTTTAAAATAAAAAAATAATACCCCGGGGTACTTTTTAGTGATGTTAAATAGTCCCGCCGACCAAATTTATTTTTGTAAATTAAAACCCCTTTTTAATTAAAATTTTGTATAGAGTTCTCATTTTAAAATGAAAAAAACAAGAGAGCAAAAAAAAGGGGAAAAATATTTAAAAGAAAAGGAAATTTTAAAAATTTTGCAAACACTTAATTAAACCCTTAGGTTAAACCCCCACCACCCGCAAGGTTAAAATACCCCCCGGGAAAACTGATTAAAAAATCCGGCCTTATTTTTGACATCTTGGGGAGTGAAATTTTTGGGGGGTGGTTTTGTCCCTGGTTTGCGACTCGGCCATTTTTCTTCTCAGTACTGACTGCACATCTTTTTTGTCCAAAAAAAATGGGAGAACATTTTCATTGTTCTAAGTTTTTTGTTATTTCTGGGCATGTAAAAAAAAAATTTCCAACAGAAAATCCCGTGCAGTTTTGAAAAATAATGCCCCCAGATTTTTTTTAATCCCATTTTAAAAGGAAACCCCAAAAAAATGGATGGTAAAAAAGGTTTACGGGCGGTTTCCAGATAGTTTTTAATCCGAAAAATGCCTGTAAAACCAACTGAAAAATTGCCATGGGGAAAAAACCCTTTTTTAAAAGGGGGGTTTTTCCCCCAACTCTATTTTTATACCTCCTTCCCTCCAGCTCTTTTAGCCCCCCCCTTGTGGCTCAAAAAAGCGGCCGGGGGTTGGGGGATTTTTGTTTTTAATTGCATATCATGTGACCCCGCAGGGTGACATCACCAAGGGCCTTTTTTCCCCTCTGTAAAAAGAAAGGTCTGTTTATGTTTTAAAAATTGTAAGTTAAACTACACTGTAGCTCCCAAGGAACATTTTTGCTTTTCGCCAAAAAGGGTCCTTGGTTCAAATTTCCTGCAGGGGGAAATTTAAACCCGTGGAATTTTTTTTTTTTTTTCTTTATCAATGCACAGACCTATTGAGGTTTTTTTTTTTTTTTTATTTGCACTGTTTGACGTATTACTAACTAAATCAAAGGACAGGAGTAAATGACAGCAAACCCGGGGGTTTGGGAAAAACTCAGTAGTAAAATGGAGAAGAGAGGGGATGTCCCACAGGGGGCGACCCGGGGACCCAGAAAAATCTCAGCCCTGGGTTGTATCCCCTGGAGATTAAAATGGTTTAAAAAATGGATCAACTAAAAAAGCAGTAGAACGGGGTGCAAATTTTTTAATAAAAGATAATGGGAAAATGTTTTTTATTTTTTTTTTTGAAACTTTCCCACATCAATTTTACTTCGTGGCAAAACCCCCTTTTGGGGGGTACCAGAAATTTCAAAAATTTTGGTTTAAAGGGAACCTTTCCTTTAAAAAATTATGTTTTCCATCAAAAGGGAATTAAAACAAAATTTGTTGCGCCCCGTATCTCCTCCAACCAAATGAAAAAAGCAGAATAACTAACCCCCAATTAAAGATTTTAAAAAAACCTTCTGAGCATATTTCATTGAAGAATTTTAAAGCATATTAAAATTTTTTAGCACCAAAATTATTATGACTTTTAAAAGGGAAAAAACATTTGGGCCCAAAAACTATTTTAATTAGCCTTTGCCCATTTTTTTTCCCCTATAAATTTTCCCGTTTTTAAAGATGTATGAAACTGGGGTAGAGAACCCAAAATTGGTGCAATGTGGCCCCTTGATGACACATTTTAATGCGCCAAGTTTTTGTGCAAAAAACTGCCCATACAAAGTTTGGGGGTATAAACACTTTTATTCAAAACTTTAACCCTATTTTATACTCCTTTTTTTTTTTTCAAATTTTTTTTTTTAAAAAAGTTAACTAACAAACCCAAAAAGCCCCAAAAAAAAAAGGGAACTAAAGGGACCCCCACAAAAAGTGCCTTGAGGATACGGTCTATCGCAGGGTCCATTTCTTAAAAGTTTAAAGTACTATATTTTTAGTATTTTTATACCCTATATATCTATCTATTTTTAAATATAAATAAACATTTTTTTTTATATACTCCTCATAATCTATTTATAACGGTGGGGTCAAAGCCAAAGGGTTAAAAAAAACCCGGTGATGCCAAAAATTCCCAAAATGTCGCCCAAAGGTTCAAAAAATGTAATTTTTTTAAATATTTGCCTTGTTTAAAAAATGTATACAAATTTTTTTTTGTGAAAAAATCAAACCTACAAAAGAGAACCCCAAATTTTGGGCCTGTTGCAAAGTGGTAATGGGAAAAAGTAAAGCAAATAAAAACTCTACATTTGCATATGTTAAATGGATACTTTTTTTTTGCACAGGGTATTGAAAAAAAAACGTATTTAAACAAATTATTTAATAAAAACAATCGGTTATAAAACTGTGTTTTCTCTGCCAAAAATGGACAGAAATGGGTTAAATGTCTGCACATATATTAAAAATAAAAGTGAAAAATGGAGAAAAGGCAAAATCTGTAAACAGTTATAGACCTTAAAGAAACCCATATCTTTAAACAGAGACAAAAAATTTTTAAACCTTTGGGGGGTATTTTTGGGCCTTTTAGTTTGGGGGCCTATTAGAAAACCACTAACTTGTTATTCCCTATGAAAATGTACAAATGCCCTTGCACCTGATTGAGCTCCTGAGACCACTGGGCTCCATACAATTTTTTTAAAAATAATTTCATAAAGAATGTTCTGTTATAAAAACCCCTAAAAAACACAAAAAAGTGTCTAAACAACAGTGGGTGCCCTTTTTAAAAACCCCCCAAAAATATAATCTGGAGCTTCAATGAATAGCACTGGTCAGATTAAATTTTTCAAATTCACTGTCAATGAGAAAAAGGGACGTCCAGACATTTAGTAAAATTTTCTATTGAACTTTAACCCTTTTAGAACTGCCCCTCGGATTTAAAATTTGGGGGAGGCGAATTTTTATTTGATGTCCGCCCCTTTTTTTTTTATCCCTCCCCATTAACCCCAAAAAGTAAATTTTTTTCCCCTTTGGGAAAATGATGGAAGAAAGAAAAAATTTTCCAAGTTTTTATTTTTTAAAAACCGCCATCTTTTTTTAAAAATACCTATTCAGTTCAATGGGGATGATATGACATTAGATTTTTAAAAAAAAGTAAATTTTTAAAAATTTCATTTGCTGCTTCCCCCTTTGGACCCTGAGTGATAAAAATTGCTTCCTAAACAAGCCCTCTCAGAGAGATCTGTTTTTGGGGGAGAGTCCACGGGAAGCAGTAAGAAACACTCCCCCCCCCATTGCCCTTTCAGTTTTTTTCCCCGCCAAATAGTTTTAAAATTTTTCCCTCAAAAACCCCCAGCAATTTTTACACAGTTCATACAGCGAACTATATATGGATATTTTTCCTTTAAAGGAACCAAAAAGGGGGATGGGACCTTAAATTTAAAATTTTTTTTTTTTTTTTAAATTTAAAAAAATTTTCTAATATGCTTAAAAAATTTTAAAACCCCTTTTTTTCGAAATTTTGCCCCCAATTAATTGCCCGAAAAGCATTTTTGGTTAGGGTTTTGTAAAATTTTTCTCACCTTAGCGGAGGAGAAATTTTTTTATGGGGGACACTTTTAAAAATAAAACCTTTTCTCCAATGGTATAAAAACCAAAAATACTGCCCTTTTACTTCTTTTTCAATGAGCTACAAGTTGAAAAAATAAGTCATACTTATTTGCAGTTTCCCCACAAAATCTTAAACTACTAAGGAGAACCAACTTATAAAAAAAAACAAAAAAAAAAAAAAATACAAAGTACCCTTTTCCCCCTTTTCTGTTATTTCCTGAGTGATTCCATTTGAAAAGGTGAAAAAAAAAAATAATTCAGATGTGTACATCCTTTTTTGCAAATTGGGGCCTTAAAAATTGGTTTTTGGGTGTGCCCCAAATTTTTAAATCTTCCATCTTAAATTTTAAAAAAAACACATGGTTTTTAAAAGACACCTGTTGGGCCCAATTTATCTGTATATTTAACCATCCTTTTTTGGGGGATTGCACTACTAACCAATGAAAAAAGGGTTTAAAAAGGTTTTGTATTACTAAAAACCATAAACAACCCCTTTAAAAATTTTCCGGTTTGGGGAAAACTTTTAAATAAAAACCCAAATTTTTTGAACCCTGTAAATTTTTTGTATTTGTATAAAAAACCAAAAAAAGGGGTTTAAAATTTAAAGGGAAAAAAAAAGGGATTGGCCCAAACCATTTTTTTTAATTTTTTTACGTTTTTTTTTTTTTTTTTTTTTCCCAAAAAGGGTATTTAATCATTTTCTAAATTTTGTGATTACCAAAAAAATTTAAATCTTTAAGAGAGCCCACAGGCGCCTTACATGCCCTTTTTAGTTTAAATTAAAAGCCCCTTTTATTAGATACGACCTGACCCAAAAGCCCCTGGCTGGGGGTTTTCCCCAGGGGGAAAAACTTCTTTTTTCGTTAAAGGGGGAGTGAAGAAGGCCCTTTTAAGGCAGGAAAAAAATATGTTGTCTTTTTGTATACCGAACCACTAGTTGTAGTGAGAAAAAATTTTTTCTTTAGTAATCCCCCGCTTTATCTGAAAACAGAGAACATGAAGGGCTTTCCCAAACTGCTGTGGAAAAGCCCGTTGGGCTTTTGTATACAGAATCCCCCTTTTGTAGTTTGGGGTTTTTTTGCTATGTTTTAAAATAGCTTTAAAATGTGACGTATTTCGGGGCCGTAATTACGCGCCCAAGTCCCAAATTACGGGTTGAAAACGGCCCATTCATTACGGTAATCCACAGTTCTCATAGAGAACTATGGATTACGTCTCCTTTACCTGCACGGCGAATCCGCCGGGCGGGAGATAATTGACATGTCATTTTCTAGTGGCGTATACGCCGCTAGCAATGATAGTCTATGGGCCGGCGAGGCCGCCCCACCCCCGGCCACACGGCGTAATTGCGGGGCGTGATTACGCCCTGCAAATACACAGTGTGAACCTAGCCTTTGAGTGAACATTTCACACAATCCCTTATGCATGCTCTGTGCTCTGGCTGTGTCTCTCGCTCTCTCAGCTCAGCGTGGCTTGTTTACAATTGCTTCTTAGCAGAAAAGGCAACTCCTGGCAAAACTCCTGTAACTTTGATTGTGTCTGTTTAACCATGTTATAATTTTGTTTCTCCATTGTGTTGTTGATTGCATATAGAAACCTGACCAGGACGATGTTGTATCATATTAAATTCATATCACACATGAATATGGTTTTTCTTTAACAACAAGAAAACCTGTTGTGTGATTCACCTATGGTTTTTATATTGTTTGTTATCTGACTATACAAATTTGCAGGTCAACTCTGCTAAAGCCATGCAGCCATTAACAATCAATGTTAAAATCAATGTTAATGGGCGTGTGGTTTTGCTGGTGTTGATATGCAAATTTTTTTTACCATTTATTCGCTTACTGACACTTGCTGTATATTTATGACAAAGTGTTCACTGTAGAAGAAAAAATACCCAACGCTTAAATTATGTTTTTTGGGAATGTCATTTTGAGTCCCAAAAATAATGGGAATAAAAAGTGACCAAAAACCCCTATGAATCCCAAAATAGTGCCAATAAAAAACATACTTAAACCGCCTCACTGAAATCCATAGACAGACAGATAAAAAGGTTATTGGTCACAGAAAATGGTGCATCAACGTGAACTTAAACAGTACTAAAATATAACAAAAACGCAAAATATTTGTTATCTCTGGAATCGTACCAATCTGCACATTAACGAGAATGGTTCATTTGTACCGCAGTGTACTACATAAATACAGCAGCACACATGGGGCAAACAATACCGTCTCGCGGATATTGGAGTTATTCTCTGGTTATAGATATTAAGCCTAAAAAACTAAAATTCTCTGTATTTATTTTCTGCCTGCCATTGTGATTACAGGAACACAGAAGTTCTGTTAGTGCAATCACCTATGGAGAAGCTGTGAATGACTGTATCCTGCAGATTGAAAAAAATGAAATTGCAGTAAACATCTCACTATGAAACCAAAAAATTAAAATATTAATGATAATATGTAAAACGTAGATAGTAAAAAATTTAACATTTTATGGCATTTAGAGAGCTAGGGAGCATTTGGTGAAATGTAATATAAGACTCCACACAACAATGTTGATGAGTATGTGGTGTGTGTGCTGTAAATGATAACACGTAAAATATATACAGTATAAAGATTAAACATATTTTATGTTTTATGGTATTTTGAGTAATAGGGATAAAAAAATTACAGTGGTGACATAATACAAGACTTCACACAACAATGTCGATGAGTGTATATACGTGTGTGTGTGCTGTAAATGATGACTTATAATATATACAATAAAAAGATGAAACGTATTTTAAGATATTTAGGAGTTTAAAAAAACGATGGTGGAATATAATGCAAAACCTCATGCAATTATGTAGATGGAAGTGTATATACCAACGTGTGTGTATGTGTGTGATGACTCACATACCACAGTAAAGACTGAAATTAAAATGGGTAGAGCATTTTGGATAACTCAAAACATATGCAAAAATATGCAAATTAGTTGCAGAAAAGCATCCTGGGTATGGGATGTGGTGTGCAGCTTGATATTCTCTCACTTTAACATAAGAATCACATGTTTGCAGGGCACCTATGACCATTTATTGTTGCTAGTTAACCATCCTTTTCTTGGGGTTGAGCTACTGGTCAATGAATGGTTAATGAGAGCAGTACTGCTATCACCACAAATGACACATAAGTATCCCTAGTGTGTATATACTAGAGTGGTGCAATTTTTGGAACCCTTCTTTATGTTTAATAACAGATTATAGTTATGGCTTTCTGATGTATATCAGAGTATGGTATTTATTTATTCTTATTTAATAACATTTACTGTATTAATCTATTACTTTAATCTCATGTAAGATAAATACATGTGAATTGTTAGAAATACCTGGTATAGTTATGACATATCTGGAATATGAATAGTTGTATACTTTTTTCAGTATTGACTTTCAAACCTGTGCTTCTATTTAACAAATCGATTAAAGACTTTAGGTGTGGCATGCTACCATGATTCTTGTTCTTTACACAGCCACACTGTAAGAACCTGGGCATGCTGCGCATCCCTACTTTAGGTTCACAAGGCGTCATTTCGGCACGCATTTCGCAATGTATTTTCGCTCTAATACGGGCGAGATGCGTGCCGAAATTAAGGTGATCAATAGTTCTCATAGAGAACTATGGATTACGCCTCGCCGCTCATAAAATATGATCACTGCAGTAAGAAACTAAGAAACATATAGGTCCAAAAAAGAAATAAATAAAATAAATGTCTTCAAAATGATTATATCAAATAAAGAAGGAAATAAATAAATGCTATTGGGGTAGAGACCATGTGCTGTAAACACGCGTATCACCAAGCCGCATGGCTTCCTCCCCTGTATTTTAGACTTGTAGGGCTGTTTACTAATTCCCTCTGGTTATTTCTGGGGGTGTATTTGTCTTGATGTTTGTAGCCTTCATCGTCTTTTTTAATTGTTTTATAAAAAGTACTTTATTATTATTATTATTATTTATTTTAGAGCGCCATTAATTCCAGGGTGCTGTACATTTAAGGGGAATTACATACATAACAAATATTGAACAAATACAATGGTGAC